>CAJHNH020000995.1:47500-73821 GCA_905116865.2 Candidula unifasciata | reverse complement strand
CACTAGACACGATAACCTATATATATATATACACACACACACACACACACACTAGACACGAAAACCTATACACACACACACACACTAGACACGATAACCTATACATACACACACATTAGACACGATAACCTATACATACACACACACTAGACACGATAACCTATACATACACACACATTAGACACGATAACCTATACATACACACACACACACTAGACACGAAAACCTATACATACACACACACTAGACACGATAACCTATACATACACACACATTAGACACGATAACCTATACATACACACACACTAGACACGATAACCTATACATACACACACATTAGACACGATAACCTATATACACACACACACTAGACACGATAACCTATACACACACACACACACTAGACACGATAACCTATACATACACACACATTAGACACGATAACCTATACATACACACACACTAGACACGATAACCTATACATACACACACATTAGACACGATAACCTATACATACACACACACTAGACACGATAACCTATACATACACACACATTAGACACGATAACCTATACATACACACACATTAGACACGATAACCTATACATACACACACATTAGACACGATAACCTATACATACACACACACACACTAGACACGAAAACCTATACACACACACACACACTAGACACGATAACCTATACATACACACACATTAGACACGATAACCTATACATACACACACATTAGACACGATAACCTATACATACACACACATTAGACACGATAACCTATACATACACACACACACACTAGACACGAAAACCTATACACACACACACACACTAGACACGATAACCTATACATACACACACATTAGACACGATAACCTATACATACACACACACTAGACACGATAACCTATACATACACACACATTAGACACGATAACCTATACACACTCACACAACTAGACACGAAAACATACAATAGACTACAACAACCCACACACACACACACACACACACATACACACACACACACTATACACGACAATCTAGACGCACACACTAGACACGATAACCTATACATACACACACACACACACTAGACACGAAAACCTATATACACACACACACACACACTAGACACGAAAACCTATACATACACACACAACTAGACACGAAAACATACAATAGACTACAACAACCCACACACACACACACACACATACACACACACACACACTATACACGACAATCTAGACGCACACACTAGAGACAGCAAACTTACACACTAGATACAACAACTGACACACACCCACACTAGAGATAATTCACACACACACACACACACTAGAGACAGCAAACTTACACACTAGATACAACAACTGACACACACCCACACTAGAGATAATTCACACACACACACACACACTAGAGATAATTCACACACACACACACACACACTAGAGACAGCAAACTTACACACTAGATACAACAACTGACACACACCCACTAGACATAACTCACACACACTAGACATGACAACGCATTCATAAAAAGTACAGGAGAGCATTGACAAATGTCATTCTGGCCCAAAGACTCCACAAGCGCTGCCAACTGCACCACCATGCGGTAGAGGATGGTAAACACACTGTGGTGTGGACAACACAGCTTTGGGGACCGAGTATCCACCGGGAGAAATGGACACCTCTAGAGTGCCCTCTGGTGTTAGCAGGGGCCTCACAAAGCAGGGCACTTATTAGCCCCGGCGATCTAAAAGACTGCCAAATGCTGAAGACATAGTCTAAAGCCATATGGATGTAGAAGGTAAGGGCGAGCTCCCAGATTATTAGGCCAAGAAACTCTTCTTGGAAGCTAAGGAAAAGTAATGTCTCCCCCCCCCCCCCCCCCCAAAAAAAAAAAAAAAAACACAAACTAATAATAATAATAATAATAATAATAAAAATAATAATAATAATAATAATAATAATAATAATAAAGACACTAAAAATGTGAATCCACTCCGGCCCCCCGACTCCCAAAAGTTAGTTGTGTATCCTTTATAAGATGTTGTGAAACTACCATCAGTATTTTCTTTGTTTGTAATATCTCTAGGCAATTTTATGTTCAGCAGTTTGCCATTGCTCTTTGAACATACCGCTGTTGATACCAAAGTTTAAAACGCAAGGCAGTCTGCTGCCAAATTGCATATAGCTGGGATAGAACCCAGAACCGCAGAATTAAAAGTGCATTCGCAACGCCTAAAACACCTACCCTGAATATTGTTGTTGCCGGAACGGAAACTGTTTAACGGAAGCTAAAAAGAGGATGTTCCTGTCAATGCAAGGATTCAACAGCCTGATTGTCTAGGCTTAAACAACTAGTCAAGAAATCAAAGTCAACATTTTGAGGGCCCACATCTTCCCTGTGGTAACATATGGTTGTGAGTCATAGACTGTTTCGCCCGTGTAGTAAAATATGGTTGTGAGTCATAGACTGTTTCGCCCGTGTAGTAAAATATGGTTGTGAGTCATAGACTGTTTCGCCCGTGTAGTAAAATATGGTTGTGAGTCATAGACTGTTTCGCCCGTGTAGTAAAATATGGTTGTGAGTCATAGACTGTTTCGCCCGTGTAGTAAAATATGGTTGTGAGTCATAGACTGTTTCGCCCGTGTAGTAAAATATGGTTGTGAGTCATAGACTGTTTCGCCGGTCATGAAATGTGAGTCGTGGGCTGTTTCGTCACTGTAATAACATATAAAGTGAGTCATAGACTGTTTTGTCCTTGTAGTAAAATATGGTTGTGAGTCATAGACTGTTTTGTCCTTGTAGTAAAATATGGTTGTGAGTCATAGACTGTTTTGTCCTTGAAGTAAAATATGGTTGTGAGTCATAGACTGTTTTGTCCTTGTAGTAAAATATGGTTGTGAGTCATAGACTGTTTTGTCCTTGTAGTAAAATATGGTTGTGAGTCATAGACTGTTTCGTCCGTGTAGTAAAATATGGTTGTGAGTCATAGACTGTTTCGCCGGTCATGAAATGTGAGTCGTGGGCTGTTTCGTCACTGTAATAACATATAAAGTGAGTCATAGACTGTTTTGTCCTTGTAGTAAAAAATGGTTGTGAGTCATAGACTGTTTTGTCCTTGTAGTAAAATATGGTTGTGAATCATAGACTGTTTTGTCCTTGTAGTAAAATATGGTTGTGAGTCATATACTGTTTTGTCCTTGTAGTAAAATATGGTTGTGAGTCATAGACTGTTTCGTCCGTCATGAAATGTGAGTCGTGGGCTGTTTCGTCACTGTAATAACATATGATGTGAGTCATAGACTGTTTTGTCCTTGTAGAAAAATATGGTTGTGAGTCATAGACTGTTTTGTCCTTGTAGTAAAATATGGTTGTGAGTCATAGACTGTTTCGCCCGTGTAGTAAAATATGGTTGTGAGTCATAGACTGTTTTGTCCTTGTAGTAAAATATGGTTGTGAGTCATAGACTGTTTTGTCCTTGTAGTAAAATATGGTTGTGAGTCATAGACTGTTTTGTCCTTGTAGTAAATATGGTTGTGAGTCATAGACTGTTTCGCCCGTGTAGTAAAATATGGTTGTGAGTCATAGACTGTTTCGCCCGTGTAGTAAAATATGGTTGTGAGTCATAGACTGTTTTGTCCTTGTAGTAAAATATGGTTGTGAGTCATAGACTGTTTTGTCCTTGTAGTAAAATATGGTTGTGAGTCATAGACTGTTTTGTCCTTGTAGTAAAATATGGTTGTGAGTCATAGACTGTTTTGTCCTTGTAGTAAAATATGGTTGTGAGTCATAGACTGTTTCGTCCGTGTAGTAAAATATGGTTGTGAGTCATAGACTGTTTCGCCGGTCATGAAATGTGAGTCGTGGGCTGTTTCGTCACTGTAATAACATATAAAGTGAGTCATAGACTGTTTTGTCCTTGTAGTAAAATATGGTTGTGAGTCATAGACTGTTTTGTCCTTGTAGTAAAATATGGTTGTGAATCATAGACTGTTTTGTCCTTGTAGTAAAATATGGTTGTGAGTCATATACTGTTTTGTCCTTGTAGTAAAATATGGTTGTGAGTCATAGACTGTTTCGTCCGTCATGAAATGTGAGTCGTGGGCTGTTTCGTCACTGTAATAACATATGATGTGAGTCATAGACTGTTTTGTCCTTGTAGAAAAATATGGTTGTGAGTCATAGACTGTTTTGTCCTTGTAGTAAAATATGGTTGTGAGTCATAGACTGTTTCGCCCGTGTAGTAAAATATGGTTGTGAGTCATAGACTGTTTTGTTCTTGTAGTAAAATATGGTTGTGAGTCATAGACTGTTTTGTCCTTGTAGTAAAATATGGTTGTGAGTCATAGACTGTTTTGTCCTTGTAGTAAAATATGGTTGTGAGTCATAGACTGTTTCGCCCGTGTAGTAAAATATGGTTGTGAGTCATAGACTGTTTCGCCCGTGTAGTAAAATATGGTTGTGAGTCATAGACTGTTTTGTCCTTGTAGTAAAATATGGTTGTGAGTCATAGACTGTTTTGTCCTTGTAGTAAAATATGGTTGTGAGTCATAGACTGTTTTGTCCTTGTAGTAAAATATGGTTGTGAGTCATAGACTGTTTTGTCCTTGTAGTAAAATATGGTTGTGAGTCATATAATGTTTTGTCCTTGTAGTAATATATGGTTGTGAGTCATAGACTGTTTTGTCCTTGTAGTAAAATATGGTTGTGAGTCATAGACTGTTTCGTCCGTGTAGTAAAATATGGTTGTGAGTCATAGAATGTTTGGTCCGTCATGAAATGTGAGTCTTGGGCTGTTTCGTCACTGTAATAACATATGATGTGAGTCATGGACTGTTATGTCCCTGTGGTAACATAATATGCAAGTCATGTACTGTTATGTCCCTGTGGTAACATAATATGTAAGTCGTGGACTGTCTCGCAGTCATTAATAAAGAATAAAATTCTACATGCAGTTCTCAGAATATCGTCAACCATACAGAAAATAAATACCGACGTCCTAAAAGTAAACAATCTGAACCTCAAGGAAGATCGGTTGGGTAAATAGCATTTTGTCTCCACAACTGAAATATGTTGGTGATATCAAGGAAGATCAGACAATAAACAGAACTTTGTCTCCACAACTGAAATATGTTGGTGATATCAAGGAAGATCAGACAATAAACAGAACTTTGTCTCCACAACTGAAATATGTTGGTGATATCAAGGAAGATCTGACAATAAACAGAACTTTATCTCCAAAACTGAAATATGTTGGTGATATCAAGGAAGATCAGACAATAAACAGAACTTTGTCTCCACAACTGAAATATGTTGGTGATATCAAGGAAGATCAGACAATAAACAGAACTTTGTCT
Source organism: Candidula unifasciata (assembly GCA_905116865.2). Classification (NCBI taxonomy): domain Eukaryota; kingdom Metazoa; phylum Mollusca; class Gastropoda; order Stylommatophora; family Geomitridae; genus Candidula; species Candidula unifasciata. The sequence goes on along the minus strand of CAJHNH020000995.1, from coordinate 68,431 downwards.
CCAAAACTGAAATATGTTGGTGATATCAAGGAAGATCGGTTGGGTAAATAGCATTTTGTCTCCACAACTGAAATATGTTGGTGATATCAAGGAAGATCAGACAATAAACAGAACTTTGTCTCCACAACTGAAATATGTTGGTGATATCAAGGAAGATCAGACAATAAACAGAACTTTGTCTCCACAACTGAAATATGTTGGTGATATCAAGGAAGATCTGACAATAAACAGAACTTTATCTCCAAAACTGAAATATGTTGGTGATATCAAGGAAGATCAGACAATAAACAGAACTTTGTCTCCACAACTGAAATATGTTGGTGATATCAAGAAAGATCAGACAATAAACAGAACTTTGTCTCCAAAACTGAAATATGTTGGTGATATCAAGGAAGATCAGACAATAAACAGAACTTTATCTCCACAACTGAAATATGTTGGTGATATCAAGGAAGATCAGACAATAAACAGAACTTTGTCTCTACAACTGAAATATGTTGGTGATATCAAGGAAGATCAGACAATAAACAGAACTTTATCTCCACAACTGAAATATGTTGGTGATATCATGAAAGATCAGACAATAAACAGAACTTTATCTCCACAACTGAAATATGTTGGTGATATCAAGGAAGATCAGACAATAAACAGAACTTTATCTCCACAACTGAAATATGTTGGTGATATCAAGGAAGATCAGACAATAAACAGAACTTTGTCTCCACAACTGAAATATGTTGGTGATATCAAGGAAGATCAGACAATAAACAGAACTTTGTCTCCACAACTGAAATATGTTGGTGATATCAAGGAAGATCAGACAATAAACAGAACTTTATCTCCACAACTGAAATATGTTGGTGATATCAAGGAAGATCAGACAATAAACAGAACTTTGTCTCCACAACTGAAATATGTTGGTGATATCAAGGAAGATCAGACAATAAACAGAACTTTGTCTCCACAACTGAAATATGTTGGTGATATCAAGGAAGATCAGACAATAAACAGAACTTTGTCTCCACAACTGAAATATGTTGGTGATATCAAGGAAGATCAGACAATAAACAGAACTTTGTCTCCACAACTGAAATATGTTGGTGATATCAAGGAAGATCAGACAATAAACAGAACTTTGTCTCCACAACTGAAATATGTTGGTGATATCAAGGAAGATCAGAAATAAACAGAACTTTATCTATGTTGGTGATATCAAGGAAGATCAGACAATAAACAGAACTTTGTCTCCACAACTGAAATATGTTGGTGATATCAAGGAAGATCAGACAATAAACAGAACTTTTGTCTCCACAACTGAAATATGTTGGTGATATCAAGGAAGATCAGACAATAAACAGAACTTTATCTCCACAACTGAAATATGTTGGTGATATCAAGGAAGATCAGACAACTGAATAAACAGAACTTTATCTCCACAACTGAAAAATATGTTGGTGATATCAAGGAAGATCAGACAATAAACAGAACTTTGTCTCCACAACTGAAATATGTTGGTGATATCAAGGAAGATCAGACAATAAACAGAACTTTGTCTCCACAACTGAAATATGTTGGTGATATCAAGGAAGATCAGACAATAAACAGAACTTTGAAACTTATGTCTCCACAACTGAAATCCATGTTGGTGATATCAAGGAAGATCAGACAATAAACAGAACTTTGTCTCCACAACTGAAATATGTTGGTGATATCAAGGAAGATCAGACAATAAACAGAACTTTGTCTCCACAAACTGAAATATGTTGGTGATATCAAGGAAGATCAGACAATAAACAGAACTTTGTCTCCACAACTGAAATATGTTGGTGATATCAAGGAAGATCAGACAATAAACAGAACTTTGTCTCCACAACTGAAATATGTTGGTGATATCAAGGATCAGAACTTTATCTCCACAACTGAAATATGTTGGTGATATCAAGGAAGATCAGACAATAAACAGAACTTTATCTCCACAACTGAAATATGTTGGTGATATCAAGGAAGATCAGACAATAAACAGAACTTTGTCTCCACAACTGAAATATGTTGGTGATATCAAGGAAGATCAGACAATAAACAGAACTTTATCTCCACAACTGAAATATGTTGGTGATATCAAGGAAGATCAGACAATAACACAGAACTTATGTCTCAGACAATAAACTGAAATGATGTTGGTGATATCAAGGAAGATCAGACAATAAACAGAACTTTGTCTCCACAACTGAAATATGTTGGTGATATCAAGGAAGATCAGACAATAAACAGAACTTTGTCTCACAACTGAAATATGTTGGTGATATCAAGGAAGATCAGACAATAAACAGAACTATCAAGGAAGATCAGACAATAAACAGAACTTTATCTCCACAACTGAAATATGTTGGTGATATCAAGGAAGATCAGACAATAAACAGAACTTTGTCTCCACAACTGAAATATGTTGGTGATATCAAGGAAGATCAGACAATAAACAGAACTTTGTCTCCACAACTGAAATATGTTGGTGATATCAAGGAAGATCAGACAATAAAACAGAACTTTGTCTCCACAACTGAAATATGTTGGTGATATCAAGGAAGATCAGACAATAAACAGAACTTTGTCTCCACAACTGAAATATGTTGGTGATATCAAGGAAGATCAGACAATAAACAGAACTTTGTCTCCACAACTGAAATATGTTGTCAAGGAAGATCCAAATAAACAAACTGACAATATGTTGGTGATATCAAGGAAGATCAGACAATAAACAGAACTTTGTCTCCACAACTGAAATATGTTGGTGATATCAAGGAAGATCAGACAATAAACAGAACTTTGTCTCCACAACTGAAATATGTTGGTGATATCAAGGAAGATCAGACAATAACAGAACTTTGTCTCCACAACTGAAATATGTTGGTGATATCAAGGAAGATCAGACAATAAACAGAACTTTATCTCCACAACTGAAATATGTTGGTGATATCAAGGAAGATCAGACAATAAACAGAACTTTGTCTCCACAACTGAAATATGTTGGTGATATCAAGGAAGATCAGACAATAAACAGAACTTTGTCTCCACAACTGAAATATGTTGGTGATATCAAGGAAGATCAGACAATAAACAGAACTTTGTCTCCACAACTGAAATATGTTGGTGATATCAAGGAAGATCAGACAATAAACAGAACTTTGTCTCCACAACTGAAATATGTTGGTGATATCAAGGAAGATCAGACAATAAACAGAACTTTGTCTCCACAACTGAAATATGTTGGTGATATCAAGGAAGATCAGACAATAAACAGAACTTTATCTCCACAACTGAAATATGTTGGTGATATCAAGGAAGATAGACAATAAACAGAACTTTGTCTCCACAACTGAAATATGTTGGTGATATCAAGGAAGATCAGACAATAAACAGAACTTTGTCTCCACAACTGAAATATGTTGGTGATATCAAGGAAGATCAGACAATAAACAGAACTTTGTCTCCACAACTGAAATATGTTGGTGATATCAAGGAAGATCAGACAATAAACAGACACTTTATGTCTCCACAAACTGAAATATGTTGGTGATATCAAGGAAGATCAGACAATAAACAGAACTTTGTCTCCACAACTGAAATATGTTGGTGATATCAAGGAAGATCAGACAATAAACAGAACTTTGTCTCCACAACTGAAATATGTTGGTGATATCAAGGAAGATCAGACAATAAACAGAACTTTGTCTCCACAACTGAAATATGTTGGTGATATCAAGGAAGATCAGACAATAAACAGAACTTTATCTCCAAAACTGAAATATGTTGGTGATATCAAGGAAGATCAGACAATAAACAGAACTTTGTCTCCACAACTGAAATATGTTGGTGATATCAAGGAAGATCAGACAATAAACAGAACTTTGTCTCCACAACTGAAATATGTTGGTGATATCAAGGAAGATCAGACAATAAACAGAACTTTGTCTCCACAACTGAAATATGTTGGGTGATATCAAGGAAGATCAGACAATAAACAGAACTTTATCTCCACAACTGAAATATGTTGGTGATATCAAGGAAGATCAGACAATAAACAGTCGCTAGGATAGGCAAAGAAGAACCTCTCAGACGCGAAGAAAGAACCTCGGCTAGGAAAAGCGCACGACGCCAAGAAAGAACTTCGGCTAGGAAATCGCACGATCGCTAAGAAAGAACCTCCGCTAGGAAAGCGCACAAAACTGAAAAAGGTTTGTGGTGGATAAAGGCACGACAGCTAAGAAAGAACCTCCGCTAAAGAGCAAAAGAACCTCGGCTGATATCAAGCGCAGATCAGCTAAGAAAGAACTTTGGACTAGAAAGCAAACGACGGGGAAGAAAGAAGATCCGCTAGGAAAGCGCACGACGCTAAGAAAGAACTGAAGATATTTGGATATAACAGAACTTTGGACGGGAAAGCGCACGATGCTAAAAGAAACCTCGAAAGAAACCTCCGCTAGGAAAGCGCACGACGCTAAGAAAGAACCTCCGCTAGGACAGCGCACGACGCTAAGAAAGAACCTCGGCTAGGAAAGCGCACGACGCCAAGAAAGAACTTCGGCTAGGAAAGCGCACGACGCTAAGAAAGAACCTCGGCTAGGAAAGCGCACGATGCTAAGAAAGAACCTCAGCTAGGAAAGCGCACGACGCTAAGAAAGAACCTCGGATAAGAAAGCGCACGACGCTTAGAAAGAAGCTCGGCTAGAAAAGCGCACGACGCTAAAAAAGAAACTCGGCTAGGAAAGCGCACGACGCTAAGAAAGAACCTCGGCTAGGAAAGCGCACGACGCTAAGAAAGAACCTCTGATCGGAAAGCGCACGACGCTTCGAAAAAACCTCCGCTAGGAAAGCGCACGATGCTGAGAAAGAACCTCCGCTAGGAAAGCGCACGACGCTAATAAAAGAACCTCGGCTAGGAAAGCGCACGACGCTAAGAAAGAACCTCAGCTAGGAAAGCGCACAACGCTAAGAAAGAAGTTCCGCTAGGAAAGCGCACGACGCTAAGAAAGAAGTTCCGCTAGGAAAGCGCACGACGCTAAGAAAGTAGTTCCGCTAGGAAAGCGCACGACGCTAAGAAAGAAGTTCCGCTAGAAAAGCGCACGACGCTAAGAAAGAACCTCCGCTAGCGAAAGCGCACGACGCTAAGAAAGAAGTTCCGCTAGGAAAGCGCACGACGCTAAGAAAGAACCTCCGCTAGGAAAGTGCACGATGCTAAGAAAGAAGTTCCGCTAGGAAAGCGCACGACGCTGAGAAAGAACCTCCGCTAGGAAAGCGCACGATGCTAAGAAAGAACCTCCGCTAGGAAAGCGCACGACGCTAAGAAAGAAGTTCCGCTAGGAAAGCGCATGACGCTAAGAAAGAAGTTCCGCTAGGAAAGTGCACGACGCTAAGAAAGAACCTCCGCTAGGAAAGCGCACGACGCTAAGAAAGAAGTTCCGCTAGGAAAGCGCACGACGCTAAGAAAGAACCTCGGCTAGGAAAGCGCACGATGCTAAGAAAGAACCTCCGCTAGGAAAGCGCACGACGCTAAGAAAGAAGTTCCGCTGGGAAAGCGCACAACGCTAATAAGGAACCTCGGCTAGGAAAGCGCATGACGCTGAGAAATAAGTTCCGCTAGGAAAGCGCACGACGCTAAGAAAGAACCTCCGCTAGGAAAGCGCACGACGCTAAGAAAGAACCTCCGCTAGGAAAGCGCACGATGCTAAGAAAGAACCTCCGCTAGGAAAGCGCACGACGCTAAGAAAGAACCTCGGCTAGGAAAGCACACGATGCTGAGAAAGAAACTTACCTGCTCTAAGCTGAAACTGGAATTCCTGGTTGCTATGGTTACCGTTAGACATTGAGAAACTGTAGGTCTGGTTGTTGGTTGCGTGATCACGTGACAGCAACAAACTGAGGAGTCCTTGAGAGGGGTCCAGGCTGGCATAGGTGCACCTGTAGAGGTCCTGAGAGACGTTCAGCCACGACCAGTCCTGCAGCGTCTGTAGATGAAAGTGTGCCGGTGCCGGGTACCCATACACCTGGAACGTGATCAGCACATCTTTCTCGGGGTCTAAGTGGAAGATTCTGTCCTGGTTGCTTGGTATATAGGATTCTATCTCTGTGGGACCTAACCACGTTCAGAACAGGTTCGTATTAGAGAGAAAATATATCAGCTAAAGAACAGCTACAAGCTAGAGATTAAAGACATCAGATAGAGAACAGCTACAAGCTAGAGATTAGAGACATCAGATAGAGAACAGATACAAGCTAAAGATTAGAGAATTCAGATAGAGAACAGATACAAGTAAGAGATTAGAGACATCAGATAGAGAACAGATACAAGTCAGAGATTAGAGACATCAGATAGAGAACAGATACAAGTCAGAGATTAGAGACATCAGATAGAGAACAGATACAAGTCAGAGATTAGAGAAATCAGATAGAGAACAGATACAAGTCAGAGATTAGAGACATCAGATAGAGAACAGATACAAGTCAGAGATTAGAGATATCAGATAGAGAACAGATACAAGTCAGAGATTAAAAACATCAGACAGAGAACAGATACAAGTAAGAGATTAGAGAAATCAGATAGAGAACAGATACAAGTAAGAGATTAGAGACATCAGATAGAGAACAGATACAAGTCAGAGATTAGAGACATCAGATAGAGAACAGATACAAGTAAGAGATTAGAGAAATCAGATAGAGAACAGATACAAGTTAGAGATTAGAGACATCAGATAGAGAACAGATACAAGTCAGAGATTAGAGAAATCAGATAGAGAACAGATACAAGTTAGAGATTAGAGAAATCAGATAGAGAACAGATACAAGTAAGAGATTAGAGAAATCAGATAGAGAACAGATACAAGTCAGAGATTAAACACATCAGACAGAGAACAGATACAAGTAAGAGATTAGAGAAATCAGATAGAGAACAGATACAAGTTAGAGATTAGAGACATCAGATAGAGAACAGATACAAGTCAGAGATTAGAGACATCAGATAGAGAACAGATACAAGTCAGAGATTAGAGAAATCAGATAGAGAACAGATACAAGTCAGAGATTAGAGACATCAGATAGAGAACAGATACAAGTCAGAGATTAAACACATCAGATAGAGAACAGATACAAGTCAGAGATTAGAGACATCAGATAGAGAACAGATACAAGTCAGAGATTAAACACATCAGATAGAGAACAGATACAAGTCAGAGATTAGAGAAATCAGATAGAGAACAGATACAAGTCAGAGATTAGAGACATCAGATAGAGAACAGATACAAGTCAGAGATTAGAGAAATCAGATAGAGAACAGATACAAGTCAGAGATTAAACACATCAGATAGAGAACAGATACAAGTCAGAGATTAAACACATCAGATAGAGAACAGATACAAGTTAGAGATTAAACACATCAGATAGAAAACAAATACAAGTTAGAGATTAGATACGTCAGTTAGAGAGCCTATAAAAATTGCAAATTAGATATACCAGCTTGAGAATAGATACACGTTATAGATTAGACACATGAAATGAAATGGAAATCAGATACAAGTTAGAGATTAGCTACATCGACTAGAGAACCGATACACATTATTTTTTTTTAATGCCCCAATTAGAGAGCAGGTACAAATTAGAGATTAGGTACACCAGATACAGAATAGATTTAAAAAATTAGAAGTTAGATACACCAGCTAGTAAACAGATAAAAATTCGAGATTTATTAGTTGCATGAACTATAGAACAGATACAAGTTAGAGATCAGATACACCTATCGGAGATCAGATACAAGTTAGAGATTAGATACAATCTGAGAACAGATACAGGTTAGAGATTAGATACACCAATCGGAGATCAGATACAAGTTAGAGATTAGATACAATCTGAGAACAGATACAAATTAGAGATTCGATACAATCTGAGAACACATACAAGTTAGAGATTAGATACAATCTGAGAACATATACAAATTAGAGATTAGATACAATCTGAGAACAGATACAAGTTAGAGATTAGATACACCAATCGGAGATCAGATACAAGTTAGAGATTAGATACAATCTGAGATCAGATACAAGTTAGAGGTTAGATACAATCTGAGAACAGATACAAGTTAGAGATTAGAAACACCAATCGGAGATCAGATACAAGTTAGAGATTAGATACAATCTGAGAACAGATACAAGTTAGAGATTAGATACAATCTGAGAACAGATACAAATTAGAGATTAGATACAATCTGAGAACAGATACAAGTTAGAGATTAGATACAATCTGAGAACAGATACAAGTTAGAGATTAGATACAATCTGAGAACAGATTCAAGTTAGAGATTAGCTGCATCAACTAGAGAACACTTACAAGTTAAAGATTAGATACACTAACCAGAGAACGGTTACTCATCAAGTTAAGGCAAATATAAGTCAGAGACTAGACTCATACATTTGAGGCAAATACAAGTCGGAGACCAGACTCATCAAGTTGAAAGTTTTAGGTCAGAGACTTGACCTATCAAGTTGAGACAGATACAGCTCAGTGACCAGACTCATCAAGCTGAGACAAATACAAGTCACAGACCAGACTCATCAAGTTGAGACAGATTTAGGAAGTCAGAAACTTGACTTATCACGTTAAGACAGATATAAGTAAAAGACTGACTCACCAAATTAAGACAGATACAAGTCAGACAACAGATTCATTTAATTAAAAAAAAAAAATAAATAAAAGAAGCCGAAGACTGGACTCATCAAGTTGAGAAAAAAAAGTATCAGAGAATGGACTCATCAAGTTGAGACAAAAAGTATCAGAGACTGGACTCATCAAGTTGAGACAAAACGTATCAGAGACTGGACTCATCAAGTTGAGACAAAACGTATCAAAGACTGGACTCATCAAGTTGGGAAAAAATATCAGAGAATGGACTCATCAAGTTGAAACAAAACGTATCAAAGACTGGACTCATCAAGTTGAGAAAAAAAGTATCAGAGAATGGACTAATCAAGTTGAGACAAAAAGTATCAGAGAATGGACTTATCAAGTTTAGACAAAACGTATCAGAAACTGGACTCATCAAGTTGAGACAAAACGTATCAAAGACTGGACTCATCAAGTTGAGAAAAAAAGTATCAGAGAATGGACTCATCAAGTTGAGACAAAACGTATCAGAGACTGGACTCATCAAGTTGAGACAAAACGTATCAGAGACTGGACTCATCAAGTTGAGACAAAACATATCAGAGACTGGACTCATCAAGTTGAGACAAAACGTATCAGAGACTGGACTCATCAAGTTGAGACAAAACATATCAGAGACTGGACTTATCAAGTTGAGACAAAACGTATCAGAGACTGGACTCATCAAGTTGAGACAAAACTTATCAGAGACTGGAATCATCAAGTTGAGACAAAACGTATCAAAGACTGGACTTATCAAGTTGAGACAAAACGTATCAGAGAATGGACTTATCAAGTTGAGACAAAACGTATCAGAGAATGGATTCATCAATGTGAAACAAAACGTATCAGAGAATGGACTCATCAAGTTGAGACAAAACGTATCAGAGAATGGACTTATCAAGTTGAGACAAAACGTATCAGAGAATGGATTCATCAGGTTGAGACAAAACGTATCAGAGACTGGACTCATCAAGTTGAGACAAAACGTATCAGAGAATGGACTCATCAAGTTGAGACAAAAAAGTATCAGAGAATGGACTTATCAAGTTGAGACAAAACGTATCAGAGACTGGACTCATCAAGTTGAGACAAAACGTATCAAAGACTGGACTCATCAAGTTGAGAAAAAAAGTATCAGAGAATGGACTAATCAAGTTGAGACAAAAAGTATCAGAGAATGGACTCATCAAGTTGAGACAAAACGTATCAGAGACTGGACTCATCAAGTTGAGACAAAACGTATCAAAGAATGGACTCATCAAGTTGAGAAAAAAAGTATCAGAGAATGGACTCATCAAGTTGAGACAAAACGTATCAGAGACTGGACTCATCAAGTTGAGACAAAACGTATCAGAGACTGGACTCATCAAGTTGAGACAAAACGTATCAGAGACTGGACTCATCAAGTTGAGACAAAACGTATCAGAGACTGGACTCATCAAGTTGAGACAAAACATATCAGAGACTTTACTCTTCAAGTTGAGACAAAACGTATCAAAGACTGGACTCATCAAGTTGAGACAAAACATATCAGAGAATGGACTCATCAAGTTGAGACAAAACGTATCAGAGACTGGACTCGTCAAGTTGAGACAAAACATATCAGAGACTGGACTTATAAAGTTGAGACAAAACGTATCAGAGACTGGACTCATCAAGTTGAGACAAAACTTATCAGAGACTGGAATCATCAAGTTGAGACAAAACGTATCAAAGACTGGACTCATCAAGTTGAGACAAAACGTATCAGAGAATGGACTCATCAAGTTGAGACAAAACGTATCAGAGAATGGATTCATCAATGTGAGACTAAACGTATCAGAGAATGGACTTATCAAGTTGAGACAAAACGTATCAGAGAATGGATTCATCAGGTTGAGAAAAAAGTATCAGAGAATGGACTTATCAAGTTGAGACAAAACGTATCAAAGACTGGACTCATCAAGTTGAGAAAAAAAGTATCAGATAATGGACTCATCAAGTTGAGACAAAAAGTATCAGAGAATGGACTCATCAAGTTGAGACAAAACGTATCAGAGACTGGACTCATCAAGTTGAGACAAAACGTATCAAAGACTGGACTCATCAAGTTGAGAAAAAAAGTATCAGAGAATGGACTCATCAAGTTGAGACAAAACGTATCAGAGACTGGACTCATCAAGTTGAGAAAAACGTATCAGAGACTGGACTCATCAATTTGAGACAAAACATATCAGAGACTTTACTCTTAATGTTGAGACAAAACGTATCAAAGACTGGACTCATCAAGTTGAGACAAAACATATCAGAGAATGGACTCATCAAGTTGAGACAAAACGTATCAGAGACTGGACTCATCAAGTTGAGACAAAACGTATCAGAGAATGGACTCATTAAGTTGAGGCAGATACAGAGTCAAAGTTTAGATTTATTAAAAAGGGATAGATATGAAGAATGGCAGATATAGCAAAGCTGGAGATGTAAGACAGTAAACTGGGCAGCAGACACAAGTCAGATACCTGTAAATTGATGAAGAACTCACATCCCATTCTGACGCACTCCGTAACAGCACAGTACAGACCTGACACCTAACGATGTTGTCTATGTTACTAGTACAGACCTGACACCTAAGGTTGTCGTCTATGTTACCATTACAGTGTAGGACTTACAGTTGACATTGACGTCCACGTAGGCCCTGAGCTGGCTAGGAGTAGTGCCAAAACTGCTGACGCCCAGACACGAGTACCTGCCAGAATCCTGGCACTGGACTTGTGTGAAGGTCAGCTCTAGAAGATCAGTAGATGCCCGATGTTCCTTCCGTCTGTCTCCTGCAGGTCCAGCGATGACGGCCGTGGCCTCTGGATTTCCGTAAACTTTACATTTCAAGGTCACAAGAGCTCCTGGGTCAACGGTCACAGACTTGGAGCCGTCTACTTGGAAGCGAACAACTCCTGGGGATGTATGGATGGATGGATGGATGGATGGTTGGGAGGACGGATGGTTGGATGGATGGTTGGGTGGATGGATGGTTGGGTGGACGGATGGTTGAGTGGGTGGATGGATGGTTGGGTGCTTGGATGGATGGGTGGATATGTAATGGGGGATATTTTCCACTCAGTTTAGGATGGTTGGGGGGAAAGCCCAAAGCTGACGAAAAACACTGTGATAGTCCAAATACTTGGATTAAACGAGAATCTGGAGATAGGTGACTAACCACTAGTTATCACGGGGACCACGGTGATGCGACCCAAGGTCGCCACGGGAAAAGTAAAGGACCACCACGTGTTGTCACGTGAAAGGAACCCGTGGTATAAGTCAGACTTGACTCTGGTCAAGTGGAGGTTTGTGTCGACCTGTTGGAGCGAGAGGACGAGCGTCTGAATGTGCGAATGTCTACGTGAGTGCCTGAGGAGAAAGGAGACCTGCCGACGAAATGTTAAGCTGAGATCGACCATGCCAGCGTGTGAGATGTCCAAACGTCAGTGTTGAATCCATGGGACCCATCGCTGCTTGAATGCCTGCAGAAGACTATTCGTTAAAGGCTGCGTGAGTTTGTGTACGAAAGCGGTTCAATTAGACATCGACTGGACGATTCTCTTTTGTCGTAAGTTTTAATACGTCAATAAAGTAATGTCTCGTAAGCTCACATCGGTGTCGGCTTGTGCCAGGTGTGTAAAGTGAAGCGTGTCAGAATATCATCCACCACACACGCATGAACACCGCCTAGACAACGAGTAGAAATACAAACCCATTCATTACAATTGGGGACTTGAAAAACGGAGATAACCGGGCAACAGAACAGCAACGGCGAGATGATATCATGAGCTGTTACTTGCCACGCAGACGTTGAAGGGCCATTAGAAGTCAAATGACTGATATATAAGTGACGGAGTCTGCCTGAGAGAGCACAGCTCGTGAAGTCACCGAGTAAAAACATCAGTTGCACAGTGAAAGCCGAAAGTTTTGATAATTTAGTCAACAGAGCAACGAAAAGTGATACCGGAGACTATCACGTACACGCAGATGAGGTTCCATTGAAAGTCTAAACGGAAAAATCGTGATAGACGGCCATGTAAGAGACGATATCTGGTGAAACGCATAGTTGCTGAAATCACCGAACAGTTGCGACAAAAATTTAACCTGTAACCGCCTGACGCTGGGTTATGTCGTCACGTGGGTGAAAGGTTAAAGGACACGTAGACTGCCCTGGGTTACGTGGCACTTTGCGTCGTTCTGCAAATTCATCAAGAAGCCTACGAGAAACAGATCAAATGGCTGTGTGAAATTTACGACGAAGAAATTGTCCACTACGCGTCAACAACGACAGCGCGCTGCACAAGAAAGCCAAAAAGCCACGAATAAATAAAAGGCCGAACAAAATATTTCACGATCAACGAGTCAACTGAGACTTCCGGGTCGCCATTCATCGCAGCGTGGATTGAGAAATATCTATCAATAGCGCTGAGAAATTGCCGTTAACCAGCAATCCACTAGCAAAAGCTAGCAGAAATTTCCTAATTTGCTACAACTGGCGAACTAGGTCACACAGAAAATCTGGGTCAGTGTGTTCAAGCGGAACTACAGGCTAACAGGTGTGAGATTGTCAGCCGGACAGAATAAGGTAAACATTAATTAAATTCAGGAAAACTGTGTTTAGGTTAGATATTCAGGACATATCAGATAAAGTTGGAATTCGTAGTAGTGTGTGATAATAAGCAGCAAGAAATATAACTATTATCGTGTGCCGTGCCGGAAAAGTAACTTAATCCGATATATTTTTACAGTGCTTTTGTCAAGTGACGATTTTTCAAGTGTATTTAGACTATCGCAATATTAATAGTGTTTCAAGTGACATATTTTCAAGTGTGCGTACAATTTGGCGTTATCAATACACCGTTTCGGATTTACTTTAGAACCGACATCAATAGAACTATAATTATTTATTAATTGAATTTATAGGTATTATGGGCGTACTTTATTGAATTTATTTTATTATATTGCAATAATTTATTATTGTAATATTGATTTTTCTGATATTTTATTTATTAATAATTATACTATTAATAACTATTACTTGGTGGTTATATTATTTTACACCATAGTTATTTTTTTTTGATTTTATCAATTATTTATATTTTATACCAAAATTTATTAGGTTGTGAGTATATTATTGTGAACAATATAATTGTTTAATTTTTATTTATTTCTGGTTGTGATTTTGGGTAATCATTGAATCATTATTTATTTACTTCTGTAAATTTTGGGGGGCAAATATACCATTTCAATTTGATTTATCATCATCATCATTACTTATTTCTAAAATTTGTTGACAAATTGTGTATGATTATTGGGATCATAATTTTTGAGAAGTTTGTATACGACCAGTGTCATTTACTTGCAGCATATATATATTTTGTTAGAATCTGTAGTAGATAGGATCTTAAAATTATTTACTATATTTATTTATTTAATTTATAGATAATTAATTAATTCATAGGTGATTTTCTGTCCTTTGACAGACTGTGGGATGAGGTGGGAAACGCGTAGAGCCTTTATGGTCTTCCGCAATTGAAAGAGTATTGCCTGGGGTGTTGATTCCATTACGCCACATAATACTCACTGGGCATGACAACTGACAAAGTTCCAAAGGAAAAACATGAATTACCCAAAAGGGGTGGAATAAATTTTTTACCCATGATACCAGTGAAAATACCCAAACATTACATAATATATACTCCTATCCATTAACGATAATGAAAAAAAAAAAAAAGTAAACTTTTTTTTTTATACGGGGAAGGGAGAATGTAATGGGGGATATTTTCCACTCAGTTTAGGATGGTTGGGGGGAAAGCCCAAAGCTGACCAAAAACACTGTGATAGTCCAAATACTTGGATTAAACGAGAATCTGGAGATAGGTGACTAACCACTAGTTATCACGGGGACCACGGTGATGCGACCCAAGGTCGCCACGGGAAAAGTAAAGGACCACCACGTGTTGTCACGTGAAAGGAACCCGTGGTATAAGTCAGACTTGACTCTGGTCAAGTGGAGGTTTGTGTCGACCTGTTGGAGCGAGAGGACGAGCGTCTGAATGTGCGAATGTCTACGTGAGTGCCTGAGGAGAAAGGAGACCTGCCGACGAAATGTTAAGCTGAGATCGACCATGCCAGCGTGTGAGATGTCCAAACGTCAGTGTTGAATCCATGGGACACATCGCTGCTTGAATGCCTGCAGAAGACTATTCGTTAAAGGCTGCGTGAGTTTGTGTACGAAAGCGGTTCAATTAGACATCGACTGGACGATTCTCTTTTGTCGTAAGTTTTAATACGTCAATAAAGTAATGTCTCGTAAGCTCACATCGGTGTCGGCTTGTGCCAGGTGTGTAAAGTGAAGCGTGTCAGAATATCATCCACCACACACGCATGAACACCGCCTAGACAACGAGTAGAAATACAAACCCATTCATTACAGGATAGATGGATGGTTGGGTGCGTAGAGGGATAGATCGATGGATATGTGAATAGATCGAAGAATGGATGTATAGATGGATGGTTAGGTGGGTGTGTGGGGGATGGATGGATGAGTGGGTGGATGGTTGGGTGGGTGGATAGATGAGGGGTTGGTGGATGGTTGGGTGCGTGGTTGGTTGGGTGGGTGGATGAATGAGGGGTGGTTGGGTGGATGAGGGATGAGTGGATGGGTGGATAGATGAGGGGTGGGTGGATGGTTGGGTGGATGGATGAGTGGAGGCTTAAAAGGATGGATGGGTGAGTGGATTGATGGATCGATTGGTGAATGGGTGAGTGGATGGATGGATCGATGGATGGGTAAGTCGATTGATGGATCGACTGGTGAATGGATAAGTGGATCGATAGATGGGTGAGTGGATTTATGGATCAGTGGATGGATGAGATCATGGAAAAATGGATGAATGAATAGATGAATGGATGGGTTAATGGAGGAGTGGATGGAATGGTGGATAGATGAACGGATGTACGATTGTGTGTGTGTGCATGTGTGGGGAGGGGGGGGGGGGTTGATGAATAAGCGGATGAATGGAAGGATCGATAGGTGTGTATGTGTGTGTATAAATGAATGTATACATGCATGCATACATGCTTGGATGGGTAGGTGAATAGATGGTTGAATGCGTGTAGGTATGGTTTGATGAATGGATTGATGATCTATGTGGTATATAAATGTATTTAATCACTAATAAACAGAGAGAAGACCTGGATGATGCCCTAGTGTCTGCCGATCTAGTATGCTTGAACGACGGAATGGCAACCCGACAAGAGGATTCTGACAGCGTAATTGACCTGGCCCTAGTGTCTGCCGATCTAGTATGCTTGAACGACGGAAAGGTTACACGAATGGCAACCCGACAAGGGGATTCTGACAGCGCAATTGACCTGGCCCTAGTGTCTCCCTCTATTGCACCACAATGCAGTTGGAGCACACTGGGATACCATGACAGTGATAACTCTACTTGTGTCGTCCTGGTGGAGAAGATCAACAACAAATGTCACGTAATCAATGTGCCAGCTTTTATATATAACAGTACAGGGCAAGATGCCATTAGCAACATCAGACGGAGTGAAACGAGCTGATCGCAGACGGCGCGGGAGATGGGCCTAGAAACCATTGTGGAATAAAATAGTCAACATAACGTGGCTAGAAAAAAAGGAAAGCTGTCAAGGCATGTCAAAAGGCAAGGAAAACTGATCCATAATTTTCTGAACGCCTGATCAGTCTGAAAGATGAGGTCAACAAGCAGGCAGTGGCTTTCAAGTTAAGTGCGAAGGAAGCCAAGACCGAGAAATGGTGCAAATTCTGCAAGAGTGTTTGCTCCGAGCGTTTGCTTCTTGTGACATTCTGGCGCCTTCAACGGAGCATGCACGGCGCCGCACAACCAAGAGGTATCTCTGATTTTCAGGGTACAGACCTGATATGGCAGAGAACTGATGCTGATAAAGGAAGAACCCTTCTTGCGCGCTACTTGGAGCAAACTGACCAGAAAGACGAAGCTGCAAGAATAGGGGTTAGGATGAAACTGTCGATGCTGTGCGAGAACACTGTGCTAGGCACTGATTTTGTTACAGTCACTGCAGATACCTTACAAACTTGCCTTAAGAAATGACTGCTCCAGGCCCTGACGGCATCCGATACGACGACATGCTGATGATGTCGAATGATGATTTGAAAAGCGTGGCAAAGGAATTCAATATCAGTATTTAGAGTGGCCAGATACAAGAGGAATGGCTCCACAGGTATTTGTTCCCACTGCCGAAGCCGAATTAAGACAGCTCAAAGATCTGCGGCTACAGAATCATCTTGATGCAGAATACTGTTGGCAAACTTCTAGAGAAAACTGTCGCACAAAGATTGACTGTCTACTTGGAACTACTCGATAAGTTCCCACCAATATTTAGAGGGTACAGGTTGAATAAAGAGACATGGTTCAATGATGCAGTTTTCGCCTACGATGTTTATGGAGGATTTCAGATTAAAGAAGAGACATGTGCGGCGGCGGTGGACTTAGAAAAAGCCTACAATAAAGTACCGTATGAATATTTAATGCCTTTACTGCTTAAACTAGACTCACTATCAGCAGTACAAGCCCTGAGGGACTTTTCGAAAGTGAGCCGGCAAGACATCAAAGAAGAAATCCTGACAATTTCCACCAGACTCAGAAGCCTGGGATGCCAAATCACCATCGGTTGGATCCCAGCACACATATGCATTGAAGGCAATGAAGCAGCAGACAGAGCGGCGAAAAGGGGCACTTCTAGCCACAACACAGTATTCGCGGGACTGGGCAAAACTGAATTGAAAGCGATTATCAAAAGCAAACTATGCAGAGAATGGTCCTAGCAGTGGTCGACCAGCGACAAAGGCAGAGCTGCCTACAAACTACTCAACAAACCCAGCCCCAAGAATCAAGTGACTAAACCGACCAAAATCCCGGCCATTCGAAAACTGTGGAAGATGCGACTATGGTGCTGGCCAGACCGATTCCACACTCCTGTGTGCGAGGATTGCAGGCCCCTAACTCCATGGAGCACTTCTTACTAACCTGTAAACACCACGAAACAGAGAGACAAAAGCTCGTGCTGCACTTCAGAGCCACAAACCAACCTATGACAATTGAAAACTGCCTCAGTGTAAGCTGTGACGACAAGATCCAGCAACTTGTGAAGCAGTTCATATCCAGAACCGGGAAAGCGATCTGAGAGCCACCCCTCGTCATGATGTGACTGACCAGATCCAGCGAGTACCAGCACCCTCAACAGAGGCAACTTTACCTCTCACTCACTCTTCCGACCTCACTGTATGTCCTCTCAAAAGCATTCCGCTACTCTGCCTGTACGATCTCCACTACATCTCTACCACAGGCGAATCACTCGGTCTAAAACAATCCAAATAACATACATTTCTGTTAGTGTATTTTCAGAAAAATTAAAACGACAGAACCCACCAAAGGCCACCCGACGCTCCGAGGCACACCAGCTAAAAGGGCATAGCACAATAAGGGGACCAGCACTCGTGGAATTCCAGGCTACCACGCTTCCCTGATAACTTCACCCGTCCCTCCCCACATATATCTAAAATGTAAATCAGTCTGTTTTCAGATCAACCCAAGCAGAGCAGGCAGTGCGCAGGACTCAACTCACCAAGGACCTCTTCCTCAACCTAACAAGCTATCTGTCTCTCTCCATCTTCCGACCTAACTATACAATATCTTTGCACCTTCGGGCGTTCTAATTTTTTTGCAACCTTTGTTACCTCCTCTACTTATCTAACGGCTGCACACAACAACAAGATTGTGACAGTCGTCCTGTGGGGGCCGTGTTTTAGGACGCTCAGTATGCGGGACTGTTTGTTTCGTGGCGGTGTGACTGCGGACTGACTTGGTACTAACACAGATGAACAGTGCAACAGCTAGCGAATAGCCAATTAAACAGGAACCAGGCCC
Source organism: Candidula unifasciata (assembly GCA_905116865.2). Taxonomy (NCBI): domain Eukaryota; kingdom Metazoa; phylum Mollusca; class Gastropoda; order Stylommatophora; family Geomitridae; genus Candidula; species Candidula unifasciata. The sequence continues at coordinate 49,787 of CAJHNH020000995.1, read as the reverse complement.
CCCAGAACCAGAACTTAGGCAACAAATGAAAAAACTCAGGTGAAATTGCTCACCACAAAGGAAGATAAATAAAATAAGATAGCATAGGAACCGTCCTTGAAAAAGCAGGCCATCAGGCGGCTAAAAAAGGACTAAGCTTGGAATTTTTGTTTGATTTTATACGATACGATACGAAACTAGAAGTAAATCCTATTCTGATCTGCTGGATTGCTGCGGTCCTGTTCCAGAGAAAGATGGTACTCAGATGTGGTAGCTGGTCCTCAGAACCGCAAACGATATGTCCAGGCTTGCCACAGGGATCACCGCTATCACCAGTCTTATTCAACGTGTATACGGTGATGATCACTGAGCAGCAGTTGAATGGAAAGGGAAGGACTTTGTCATTTGCTGATGACATTTTGATTTATCCACGAGGGCGTGATAGACAGGAGATCGCCAGAACAATTAACAAAGAAATCCATCGAATTGTCGCCTGGTGTGATGGTTCCAATGCCTAAGCCAATCTTTCGAAGGCATCAGTGTCATGGTTCTCTTTAAACAGGCACATTGTCAAGTCGGACTTACCAGAAGTGAAAATACGTGATAATGTGTTGATCAGAACCAACTTTATGATGTTTCTGTGGGTTAGGTTTGATCGCAGCTTGTCATTCAGGGAACACGTTGACCATGTGATAACAAAAGCACGCAAAGGTCTATCTGCAATGAGGATTATGGCTGCTTCCAATATTGAGCAAAAACTACTAATACTTCTTTCCTACGGTCTGCTCCTTTCCCCCATTGAATACGCTCTTTCCATCCTCACTGTCAGTGCTATCCAGATTGAACGAATTGAAAATGAAGCCATGCGCATTATTTTGGGATGTACAAGAGACACATCATGGGGAGCAATGAGGTATCTTCTTGACTTTCCAACTATGAACCAAAGGATCAGGATCTGGAGGGCTCGGGCATACCTTAAAATGTGTGCTGATAAGAAACACACACTGCATCAAGCGCTTTTTAGTGACAAGGGCGACAGGCTGAAGAGGGGAAATCATGGCTAGGTCGGTCAGAAGATGTTATTTGGCAAACATGCAGCCAGACCGCTATCATACCTGGTGCAGAGTGGATACCTGTGACTCATGCGTTTATCTGTACATTTTCTTGCATAAAGAGAATCCCGTTGTTGTTAATGCAGAGGTCAACGCTCTCATCAGTGAAAATTCAGACGAAGCAGATGCATTAATCTACACTGACGGATCCGTTATTGCCAAAATAGAAGCGCATGGGCATTCACAGCACGCTCAGCGGGCAGAACAGTCAAATAAGCCAACGGCGCCTTCTCCATGACAACCAGCAGCATGACGATGGAGGTGATGGCAGTGACGCAAGCGTTTGCGTGGGTCGAAATACAAAACTACACCTGCTCATATTTACTCAGTGATTCAATGATCCGGAGGGTTCAGGCAGGTTCGGTGCGAAGACAATGGCTTGAATCATTACAGAAGTCCACTGTGCGTGGAGTCAAACACAGGCGTCGATAGAAATGAAAGAGCTGACAGGTTGGCTGGATCCGCTATCACTACCGACGGTCAGCCTATGGATCATGCTGAGATTATTAATGCCCTCGGAGAAATGTAAAGGATAGAGGACTTTGGGGGCGTTGAATCCACACCACTCGCCAGAATGGCAGACTTGGAAATCAAGACCAGCATAGCAAAAAACGAGACACACAGCAGAAGACTTGTTAATCAAAAATAGAACTGGTACTATTTGCCATCGGACGTGGGAGTTCATACTGAGGGGAGGATCTAAGCACCCATTGACATGTCAGGAGTGCAATGATGATAACTCAACTAACTAACTAACTAACTAACTAACTAACTAACTAACTAACTAACTAACTAACTAACTAACTAACTAACCGACCGACCGACCGACCGACCGACCGACCGACCGACCGACCGACCGACCGACCGACCGACCGACCGACCGACCGACCGACCGACCGACCGACCGACCGACCGACCGACCGACCGACCGACCGACCGACCGACCGACCGACCGACCGACCGACCGACCGACCGACCGACCGACCGACCGACCGACCGACCGACCGACCGACCGACTGACTGACTAACTAACTAACTAACTAACTAACTAGCTAGCTAGCTAACTAACCGACTAACTAACTAACTAACTAACTAACTAACTAACTAACTAACTAACTAACTAACTAACTAACTAACTAACCAACTAACTAACTAGCTAACTAACCGACCAACTAACTAACTAACTAACTAACTAA
>CAJHNH020000995.1:0-45000 GCA_905116865.2 Candidula unifasciata | reverse complement strand
ATTTTACCATGAAGCGTCGTGAATATCATCAACTACTTCTGTCGTGAAGCGGCGTGGGGAGGAATAATTTGCGATCCAGTGCGTTTATGTTTTGTCATCATCATCATTATCATCATCTCCTTCTGCCGTTGAGTGGCATAGGGAGGAATATTCTGTGTTCCAATGCGTTTATGTTTTGTCATCATCATCATTATCGTCATCTCCTTCTGCCGTTGAGTGGCATGGGGAGGAACACCTTGCAATCCAGTGCATTTGTGCTTTATCATCATCATCATTATCATAAACTTTTACCGTAAAGCTGCGTGGGGAGGAATGATTTGCAATCCAGTGCATGTATGCTTTGTTATCATCATCATTATCATCAGCTACTTCTGCAATTAAGCGGCTTGGGGAAGAATAATTTCCAAACCACTACATTTGTGCTTTGTCATCATCATCACTATCATCAACTATTTCTGCCCTTGAGCAGCGTGAGGAGGAATAATTTGCGATCTAGTGCATTTGTGTTTTGTCATCATCATCATCTACTTCTGCCGTTGAGCGACGTGGGCGGTGGGAATGGGAAGGGGGCGATAATTTGCGATCCAGTTCATTTGTGCTTTGTCATCATCATTATCATCAACTACTTTTGCCGTTAAGCTGGGTGGGGAGGAATAATTTGCAATCCAGTGCATTTGTGTTTTGTGATCATCTACTTCTGCCGTTAAGCGGCTTCGGGAGGAATAATTCTCAATCCAGTGCATTTGTGTTTTGTCATCATCTACTTCTGCCGTTAAGCGGCTTCGGGAGGAATAATTCTCAATCCAGTGCATTTGTGTTTTGTCATCATCAATATCATCAACTACTTCTGCTGTAAAGCGGCATGGAAAGGAATAATTTGCGGTCCACTGAATTTGTGTTTTGTCATCATCAATATAATCAACTACTTCTGCAGTAAAGCGGCGTGGGGAGGAATAATTCTCGATCCAGTGCATCTGTGTTTTGTAATCATCATCATAATCAACTACTTCTGCCGTGAAGCGGCGTGGGGAGGAATAATTCTCGATCCAGTGCATCTGTGTTTTGTAATCATCATCATCATCAACTACTTCTGCCGTGAAGTGGCTTGGGAAGGAATAATTTGCGATCCAGTGCATTTGTGTTTTGTAATCATCATCATCATCAACTTCTTCTGCCGTGAGGAGGTGTGGAAAGGATTAATTTGCGATCCAGGGCATTTGTGTTTTGTAATCATCATCATCAACCACTTCTGCTGTTAAACTGCCTGGGGAGGAATAATTTGCCACCCAGGGCATTTGTGTTTTGTAATCATCATTATCATCAACCACTTCTGACGTGAAGTGGCGTGGGGAGGAATAATTTGCGATCCAGTGCATTTGTGTTTTGTTATCATCATCATCATCAACCACTTTTCCTATCTATACTTCCATCGCTCCTCCCCACGCCTAACGGCAGAAGTAGCTGATGATAATGATGATGATGACAAAGCACACATACATTGGATCGCAAATCATTCCTCCCCACAATGCTTTACGGTAAAAGTTGTTGATGATAATGTTGATGAGGATAAGGCACAAAGGCGCTGAATCGCAAAATATTCCTCCCCAAGCCACTCAACGGCAGAAGTAGATGATAATGATGACAAAACACAAAAGCAATGGATCTGAAATTATTCCTCCCTAAGCCGCTTAACAGCAGAAGTAGTTGATGATAGTGATGTTGATGACAAAGCACAAATGCAGAGGATCGCAAATTATTCCTCCCCACGCCACGTAACGGCAGAAGTAGTTGATGATAATGATGATGACAAAGCACAAATGAATTGGATCGGAAATCATCCGCCCCCCCCCCACCCGCCCACGTCGCTCAACGGCAGAAGTAGCTGATGATGATGACAAAACACAAATTCACTGGATCGCAAATTATTCCTTCCCACGCTGCTCAACGGCAGAAGTAGATGATGATGATGACAAAACAGAAAGGCACTGGATCGCAAATTATTCATCCCCACGCCGCTTAATGGCAGAAATAGTTGATGATGATGATGACAAAACACAACAAACAATTCACTCTTCGCCACAGAATGTACCGGAAATTCCCTATTCCATCTTATCACTGTTTAAAATGTCGATTAATTTTGGAACACCCCTAAGATATTAGACTGTCCCGTTATTTTTGAAATGGGGGGAGGGGGGGGGGAATAACATACAAGCACCACAAGACAAGACAGTGTACAACACACACCCAAGCACACACACTGTCACACACACACACATACTTACACAAACACACACACTTACACAAACACACACACACAAACACACTTACACACACATACAGAGACACAAACATCTGTGTTGGATGTAATCGTTTCAAATATGTTTTCTGCGTCGACTCCGTGTTCGCTTTCTATCCGTTATTCTGTCTGCGTGTATGCACTTCTGTATACATGTATGCTTAGTTACAAGTGAAAAGGGAGATACATATGTGTGTGTTGACATACTAGCAAACATAAAAAATACACACACCATACGCACATAATACATACATACACACATATACTTACATACGTAACACACACGTACACGGGCCAGCTCGTAAACTGATCAAGATAGAGACAAAACACACCAATAACTGAACGAGATGAACAACTACAACATCAACCATGCTACGCTGACTGGGAGTCTGTGCTGTCCCATTAGTCGAATGAAAATTAACAACAACAACAACAACAACAACAACAACAACAACCATGTGAGGGCTCACTAGGAGTCTGTGCTGTGCCGTTAGTGAACTGAACATCCAGCTGGAAAAGCACGCTGAAAGAGAGCGAAGCCCATCCCTCAATCTTCCCCGGGCCATCGATGTCCTTGACCACACACGTGAACCGGTCGCTGGTCTGGGTCACCTGACTCCTCCTCCAATACTGTGTTTAGATATAAGTATCTCATGTCATTGAGCGGTCACACACTGGACAGCTGTATGTACACATGAACTATTGAGTGTACTAATGGTCTAGTATGCGTAAAAGTGGTTGGTTGTGATTATCACTGATCTAGTGTGTTCCTTAAATGAACTGTTGAGTCTAAACAGGAACTAATTATGTACACATAAAATATTGTGTGCAAACAGGAACTTTTGCGTGTAAACTAGAACTATTGTGTGCACACACGAACTAATATGTGTAAAACTGAACTATTGTATGTATAACTGAACTATTGTGTGTATAACTGAACTATTAAATGTTCAACGGACAATTGTTGTGTACAACGGAAATATTCTGCGAACACGCAAACTATTGTATGTGCACATGATCTATTGAGCTATTGTATATATAATTGATTACGATGTGTACGTGGAAAATATGACATTTATGTATACAACTAGGCTATTGTATGTGCATATGCAATTTTGGCTTTACACTAGAACTATTGCACGCATATGAACTGCTGTGTTGTTACATACCGCTCCTGTCACGTGCCTGATTTAAGGATTTCTCCTTAAGAAACAACAGCACTCTGAAAAAATTATGTTGAGTCATTGGCTCGTATTGGTCTAAGGGATATCCCGTGGCCAATATACGCTCAACTTATTTCAGGAGTAGGGCAACTCAAGCTTTGGCACTACAAAATATATAATATTCCTAGACATTTTTGGTTGGACACCCCCACTACTATAAAAAGGTAGCTCCCAGGTTATGATAGTATACTATCATAGCCATGTTAACACAGATTACACTTAATATTCACACATACATAAAAGCTAGACAGAATGGTAAAACAGGGACACCCAAGTCAGCCATGAAAATTTCTGCATGTAATAAGTACAATATATATACATATATCAATGAATAGATAATCAAGAATGTTCAGTGAATGGAGTTCAGGAATCAATGACACAACCCAGATATTGAAGCAGTCAGATGTAGTTCTTGGAGTTTACATGTTTCTTCATAGGAATCACAAGGTGCTGTGGGAAGAGAGCATGTATGTAATTAAGAGATCACTTATCCCAGTTCCAAGGTCAATGCTCCCCTCAGTCTATGGTTATTCGACTGTAGTTGACTCAATAGGTAGCTATGCCTCAATCTGGTACAAGCTGACTGTCTCACAGGTGAGGACACAGGAACTGCATAGGAGCCCAACAAAGCTCTTGAAGACTGGTTCTCTGGATTGATGACATAGGTGACTGCAATTGTCCACTAGTCCTTGAACTCACAAACAAGCTCTTGCCATGTTGAGGTAGTGGCACAATAGGCAGGACTTTTGGGTATGCTTGGTTCCCAGAATGGTATGGATTGGTGGTTGTTGGCTGGACTGTAATTCGTCTGCCTGATCTCTAAGGAGGTATCATCCTGTGAGGAAAGAACTCAGAATTAGTAATCATCTTTGATCACACACCAGCTCACCCCACACTCTGCTACCCTTATCCATTCCTCAGAGTGTAACTCTCAAGAACAGAAGACAATGTCTCCTTTCATTTATCTGTCTGTAAATTTTTACACCAGGTAGAAGACAAGGAATATAGTGGAGACAGATAGACACTACCACACATAGATCATCCTCTTTCCACCCTCACATCTGCACTCGCAGACATACAATGTATACAGTTAGTACCTATATATATATTTCACGTCTCCACAGGCTGTTCACTACACACCCACTGTTATGTGTGTCAAACACGCCTTTGACTCATGCCGTCTAGCTCTGATGTCACAGCAGTTAACTGTTAAAAGATGACCCAGATTCCATATTTATGCTAGGAGGCACAAAACTTCGTTTGTCTGGTCAGAGAATAATTACTTGTAGGGTTTAATATCTTTACAAATGGTGTGGGTTATGTAGAGCACAAACTATTAAGTCTGTACAGTGAAAGGTTTATTGTTCGGAGCCTGATCTCTGGACATCAAGAACGGCCCAACTCTGTGCGATAACACAGCTGAATTTTCCCTCTCTGCAGCAGTGGCCAACTTTGAAAAGACATATATTATTGTACTCGTAAACTATAATCAACTTACCCAAGCTTAGGAATTCTTCAAAGATAGAACTGGTACTTTTGAATGCGCCAATTTCTTCATAGACTGTATACACGTCTTGATAATTTAGAGATCAGGCGAAAGAATGCCGCTCAAAACTATGCTTGGCTCACTAGGAAAGAAGTTCCCTGTATTCATGCCCAAGGAGTAAACCGGCTTACATAAATTTCTGAATTAAACACCAGAAATCTTCAACCTACAGTTGCAAGTTTGAAAATGAAGATTTATCAAAGCAACGAGAGCCTAGAAATAAATATTCCCCCAGATAAAGGTATATATCAATATAAGGGACTATTTACCCCTCCGGACGGATTTAAGTTTGAAATGTGACTACCCGCTTAGGGAAGTCAGAGTCACGACTTGTCCATCCTGTAGGGTTGGCTGTTCACTTTACGACATGTGTGAAATATGAACTATTGGCTTTACATTATTACTATTTTCTGTATAAATGCCCTAACAACGGAACTATTGTTAGGAAACATGAACTTGTGTGTGTACACATGACAGTTATGTGTATGTGTACATTAACCATCGTATGTAGCATCCATTATAGAGTGTAAACACGAACAAATAATCAGCTGCATGAACTATTTTTTCTACAGCTAAAAAACATCATGTACCTTAAACAGTTCTGTGTTGAACCGAATGGTTATGTGTATAGTTAACCCTGCACGTCAAAGATTGTGTGTAACATTATTTTAGACAGTATTTTATGCATTAAATATCTCTCTCTCTCTCTCTCTCTCTATATATATATATATATATATATATATATATATATATATATATATATATATATATATAAATCAGTGTTTGTGTGTTTGTTTAATACCTATAGACTCGGAAACTACTGAACCGATTAATCTGAAATTTTCAGGATATGTTTGTTTTGATACCGGATTTATACCCGTCATGGTTTGAAATTCTACCTGTAAATGTTTGAGATAGGTAACGACATTTGTTGGAAAATTTTCAACACGAATATTTTCATTTTAGTGACATTTAGTTATAACGACGTTCGTAAATGGGCAGTAGGGACGCTCCATTTTCAACACCCGCCCGCGACATTGAAGTTTCCGCGGTTTTTATTTGTGTTAGAATCTAGAAATATCTCAAAAGGTAAGCGCATTTATTTCAGTGAAGATACTTGTGAAACAACTAACCTATTAGTGCTGCAGGACACAGAGTCTACACCTACACTGTTACACAGGGCCCACCTATCTCTCAGCAGACCAGACCTGACCATCTGCTCATCCGACTTAGCAGACGCAAGCTATCCCCAAGTCCTGGACGACATAGGAAGTGACCACAAACCTATACTCACAACTGTAAGCACCACCCCTAAATTACGCTTCAAGCAGAGAACCCGTTGGAATTTCCGAAAAGCAAACTGGAAACTATTTCAGGAAACATCTGACTGTCCCTCCTGGAAGAATTGACAACAGCTGTGTGGAAACTTTTTGTGAAGACATAACACAAGCAATCCAGAATGCAGCGTCGAAAGCCATCCCAAGGGGCAGCCGGAAGGCATATAAACCTTTTTGGAATCAAGAAATTCAAAATACTATATCTGAAAGGAATAAAGCAAGAATATTTCTCGAAACTGCACGTTCAACAGAAGCAAAGATCCAATACAAATAAAGCATGTGCCAGAGTAAAGCTTGTAGTTAATAAGGCTAAAAGAGATAAATGGACAGAACTTGCTCCAACTTAGACCTTAGACAGAATGGAAATAAAGCATGGACTTTAGTTAAAAACCTCTCCGGAGAAAGTAGAAGGGTGAACCCAAAACCAGTGACAGATAGGAGTAAGACAATCACTGAAGACAAGAAGAAAGCAGAACATTTCAATCATTATTTTGCCTCAGTTAACAGAGCAGGTAAGCTGTCAGAACTCAATAGAACACAGCTCTCTCAGTTGAAGAAACAAGAGAGAGCTCCAACAGCCAGCGACTCCCTTTTTGAAAATGAATTTAGCATGGATAAATTAGAGCAAGCCCTGAAGAAATTAAAACCTAGAAAATCTCCAGGCCCAGATAAGATCCACAACGAAATGCTGCTACATCTTGGCCGGTCTAGGAGAGAAGTAGTTCTCAGGCTTATTAATAAAACTTGGAGGTCAAGCAAACTTCCAAGGGCATGGAGGAATGCATATATCGTCCCCATCCTTAAAACCAAAAAGCCTCAAGATGACCCCAAAAGCTACCGCCCGATATCCTTAACATCATGCTTGGGCAAAGTTGCAGAAAGAATGATAAACAGGCGCTTATATTGGTTCCTTGAGAGTTCTGGTGTTCTATGCCATGAACAGACAGGCTTCAGAAACCAACAGCTGCACAGAAGACCAGCTGTTCAGACTGACACAAAGAATACATGATGGCTTCCAGAATAAGAAAACACACAGTGGCAGTCTTTGTCGACCTCCAGCAGGCCTATGACAGAGTATGGAGAAAAGGTCTCCTGATGAAGATGATGAGCATAGGAATACATGGCAGATTGTATAACTGGGTGAAATACTTCCTGATAGATAGAACAATCCAGACTAAGATGCACAACGCAATCTCTTCTAAAGAAGTCTTGGAGGAGGGCTTGCCACAAGGCTCATCATTGAGCTGTACACTATTCCTAATCTTTATCAATGACCTGCCAGAACAAATCAAGGCCGAAAAAGCCTTGTACGCTGATGACCTAGCAATATGGCAGAGTCATGAAAATGTGGAAAGTGGAGCCCAAAGACTGAATGGAGACCTTAGAAGACTGCATGATTACTGCCAAAGATGGAACTCAAGATTAACTGTGCAAAGACGGTCTACACAATCTTTACCAAAAGCCACCAAGTAGCAAGGAAGAATATTAACCTGAGGTTAGACAAACACCAAGTGATGAAAGAAGAGCATCCCACATACCTTGGAGTCACACTTGACCCGCAGCTCAGCCTCAAGAACCATATTGAAAACATCAGGAATAAGGCATTGAGGCGGTTACAGTTATTAAAGAGACTTGCAGGTACATCATGGGGATCAGACAAGGAAACTCTGAGGGGCTTATACCTAGGATATGTTCGCTCTGTGATAGAGTACAACAACTCACTGCTTACAACTTGCTCCAAAACTAACCTAGAGACTCTTGACAGAGTACAAAATAATGCCCTCCGATTAATCTGCGGAGCTATGCAGTCTACACCAAATGCTGCATGTGAAATCCATACAAAATGTGGAACCCCTCGGGTTGCGGAGAGAAAAAGCCACTTTAGAAATTTATGAAAGATGCGTTAGGAAAAATCGTAACCATCCTAATAGACATCTTGTAGAAAACTGGGAATCCAAACAAAGAATAAAAGCACAAATCGGTTTTACACTGTGTTAATGAAATTCAGGACAGATACCACCTCCCAGAAAGACGTCAAGGAATTCAGAATGTTGCAAAAACCTACCACCACATGCTCGCTTTAAAGCTCCAGAAGTCCAAACTAAATTGGTAGGCGAGGAAACCAAACAGTCCGACCCAATCGCTCTTATGAACTCATCACTAAAGACCGTTGATTCTTACCCCCAAGAATGGATACATGTCTATACTGATGGATCAGCATTTAAAGCTACCATTAAAGCAGGTTACGGAATCTACATAGGTTATCCGATGGATCTGTTGAAGAGATTTTTGATGCATGCGGGGAATTCTGTTCAAACTATGAAGCTGAAATAATTGCACTGGAAACAGCAGTATACCACCTAAAGACTGTAATGGATGTTTACCCTCAAAGGTCCAAAATATTGTCATCTTCACAGATTCAATGTCTGCCCTTCAAGCTATGGAGGGCAATGAACGCTGCAGAACTGACATAGCCAAGATAATCCTGGATGCCGATCAGCTTATTACCTCATACAACATCAGAATAGTGATGCAGTGGATTCCAGGTCACTCCGGCACATCAGGTAATGACAGAGCTGACAGATTGGCAAAGAAAGGAGCAACACAAGAACAACCACCTACAGCGACAACCCTCCAGACAGCAAAAACACTGATAAGAGCTATAAACAAAGAGACTTGGTTGAACAGATGGGCCATGGGAGACACTGGAAGAGAGGTTTATAGACATATGTCTGGCCCTGATCCTAATGACAGCATTAACCATCTAACAAGAAGGGACCAGGCCACCATCTTCAGACTTAGAACGCAACATACTCCACTCAATGGACACCTAAACAGAATACAGCCACAACACTCCCCAGAGTGCCAGCTATGTAACTACCCCTACGAAACTGTTGAACACCATCTCTTTGAGTGCCCAAAACTCAGTGAGACAAGAAGAACGCTACTCCCTCCGAGACCAGACAAATGGAACACCTTGTACGGAGGAAAAGAACAGCTTGTGAAAACATGCAAATTCCACTACATGGCATTGGGCCAAAGGGCGAAAGCTCATGCGCCGCTGGATCGATAACAACAACAACAACAATTTCAGTGACATTAGTCAGTATGTATATATATATATATATATTTGTTTTGTTAACTTCAAACATGTGTGGACCACTTCTTAAATCACGCAATGATAGATGTATACACATTATCTGTTGGCTTTCTTATATTGTCTAACGTCTATAAGTATTATGATTGTTACCATTATTATTTTTATTTTAAAGAACTACAGTTTACATGTCTACACAAATTCGGTTGGCTTTCTTCTATTATTCATAAAAATTACATACATTTACAGGAAACTCTGTCTTAGGTCAGTGTTAAAATATAGAAATATCTCAAAAGGTGAGCGCATTTATTTCAGTGACATCAGTCAGTATGTACATTTTTTATTTATTAAACAGAAGCCAGCTGCAGGCCTCGGAAATGAGATATCTGAGAAAGGTGGTCCAAGTGACAAGAAGGGACAAAGTCCGCAATTAGACAATACGTCAAGATCTTGATACCCAGTCCTTACAAACCAGAGTGGATTAGTCACAGTTACGATGGTTTGGACATGTATGCAGAATGGGAGAAAATCGGCCACCATGGCAGGCATGAGAGGCTAAGAACCAGGGAACCAGACCTCCAGGACGACCCAGGGTGCGCTGGGAAGACAAAATCCGACAGTCCCTAACTGACAGAGGACTGGGATGGAACAAAGCCAGAAAGAAAACTGCTGAAAGAGACGTCTGGCGATCTCTCTGGCAAACTTCTACACCCCAAGGTAGAAGAGGAGCGACTAAGTAAAGTAAGTAATTACTTTATTATTATTAAACAGAACTGCTACAGTTTTAATGTCTACACAATTTCGGTTGGCTTTCTCCTATTTTTCAAAAGAATTATATAAATTCACATGAAATTCCTTCTCAGGTCAACTGCAGGTAGTGTGTAGTTGAGTCGATTATTTCAGCCGCAAGACATGTATACCACAAATCACTGCTACACTGGAAACCTATTCATATCGTTTACCAACTTTTCCTAATATTTGCTGCGTAGTTTCTATGCATTTCCTTTTGAGTCAAAATAGAATGTTTTCTCTTGCTCATATTTTCATTTATTTCAGCGATACTTCAAGTCACATTTCATTCAGTACACGAAGATGAACAAGCTATTGATGATCAACACTCTCTAAATTCACAGGCTGGTCACTATTTTGTCAAACATTTGCAGTTATGCCTCCCAAACGACAAGCGATTGGCCAATCTTCAGCTAGAGCACGTAAGAGGAGGGCATTAATTGCTTCAGAAACAGACGAGAAGCATGAAGTAAAACCGTTCGCATGCGCACTGCTGACGCCAATAGAGTACTCACTGCTCAAGTCCGTTTATCAGACACAGTCGAGCAACGGAAAGCAAGATTGGACACCGTTCGGTTGCGCACTACTTTATCCAGGCGAACACTGCATGTTGATTTTAATCTTGTTGCATTCCACTACAACAGCAATTATGATTACAGTCTTCATCCATAGGTGCTTACTGGCAAAATGGATAAATTGTGCGTACATTGAAGTGCCTTCAAATTTAAGAATGACACGCCGGGTATGTGCTGCACAGGTGGAAAAGTTAAATTGTCAGTGTTACATTCACCACCCGAACCATTATCCTCATTGGCAGCAGGTGACACAGACCAGTCGAAACATTTCTTGGCCAGCATTCGCAAATACAATTCATGTGTCCAAATGACATCATTCTGCGCAACAAATGTTGTGCGCAAGAATTACATGCCGACATTCAAAGTGCAAGGCCAGATTTATCATCGTGCTGGCTCCTTACTATCACTGCCCGACGCAGATTACAAATTTCTTCAGATTTTTTTCATGGGAAACACTGATCAACAAACTGATCAACTACAACATGATGCAACCGCTGAACGTTTCGCAAAACAGTTGTTGGATATTGGGAATAGGATAGTGCCAACCGAAGAATCCACCCAATGTATCCAATTGCCAACATACTTCTGAAAACTTAAAGCTACAACAGATGAACTGATTCACAAAGTTTTCCCTAATATCACAGACTTACAAAAATCATCAGTGGCTAAGTGAACGTGCTATATTAGCATCTAACAACAAGGATGTGTATGCCATGAATACGAACATTCAAGACAATTTACCAGGCGAAGTGACAACGTATAAGTCTATCAATACTGTAATGAATCAAGACGAGGTTGTCAATTATCCAGCTGAGTTCTTGAATTCACTTGATTTGCCAAACACGCCACCCCACGTTTTAACCTTAAAAATTGGCATGCCTATCATTCTTCTCAGAAACACCAATCCGCCACGTCTTTGCGATGGTACCAGTCTTTCACTGAAAAAGATGATGCCCAATATCATCGAAAGTACAATTTTAAATGGAATATTTAAGGGCTAGGATATACTATTGCCATGCATCCCTATGATTCCAACAGACATGCCATTCAAATTCAGACGCTTGCAGTTTCCGGTGCGACTCGCCTTTGCAATGACCATCAACATATCACAGGGACAATCACTACAAGTGTGTGAACTACATTTGGAACATCCATGCTTTTCTCATGGACAACTATGTGTGGCCTGTTCACGCGACGGAAAACCCTTTGAATTATTCGTGTACGCACCAGGCGGAAAACTAAGAGCATTGTATACCCGAATGCACCTCAGTTCATTTTACTGTTTTTTCCTGAGGATATGAAAACAGCACAATGATCCAATATAAAAACTACATATTGTTATATCGACTTTCCTATTAATTGAATTTCTGTTGGAGGCATAGCAACCCGCGCTGGGTACAGTTTACCATAGCGTTCATTTCGTAAGTATGGTGTATTTTTCCTTTTTTTGTGTATGCTTTTCACTTGGGTATTTTTCCTGCTACTTCGATGATGGAGAGAGTAGTAGGTGAATTGGGGAGGGGTATGGGAGGTAAAATAAACTGTTAACTGAGATAGATTGAAGTCACAGTAACTGCCTTACCCACCTAAAGTAGCAGCAGTAGTAGTAGTTGGGTTTGGGCGGTTGCACAAAAGGGCTGTCATGCCGGAGAGGCATGTTTAACCGCCAGAAAGGTGATGCCATTTTGGGAAGGATACAAAGACTACAGGAGTGAAGACATCCTACATCGCTAATGTGAAACGAAGCAAGATTTATATTTTTGTTCTTTTCAATATAGCCAAACTATGCCACAGCAACGCATGGCCGGGTACAGCTGGTAAACATAAAAACGGCCGCCAACTGCCTTTTTTCAGCAAAAACCTTATACATTTACGGTTGTCTGCCAGTGAGCCTGGCAGGATGCTCATCATATTGTGTGTCATGATAAGGCGAACATTAAGTTCATATAAGTGTGAGTTGATGTGACCTAATTAACATATACCGCACCCCCCCCCCTTTTTGCAACAGCGATTTCACCTAGGGTGGTCGTATCTCCCCACAGTAATGACACCCAGGGTGTTTGCACCCCCTTCCCACAGTGATGATACCGGGGTGGCCGCACCCCTTCCTGCTACTTTCTTCCCCCTGTATCTCTCCTCTTCTTTCTTTCTTTTCCCTTTCCTTTCTTTATTCCCATGTTTCAGTGCCGACTTTCTTTTCTTAGTCTCTTTTTTTTTCTTCCTCTCTCCTCCTCCTGCTCCCCCTTTCTTAACTTTCTCTCTCAATCTTCTGCTCCCCCTTCCCCAACTCTCTGTTCTGTATGGTAGAAGAAAACATGAGCCCACTGGTAGCACACGCCCTGTTTTCATAATGGGTCAGTGACAGTGTTAACAACAGGGCCAACACAACAGGTGTGTTCATTTCTGGGAATCAGGTCAGGCCGGATTTTCTTTTCTTTCAAAATTGACTTTGGCTCCCATGTCCACCCAGCATTGAATGTAAGAAATAGATCTGTAGCAGCCACACGCAGACAGCGAAGCAAGGGAGGGTTGCCAATGGAATTTTTGTCAAACCCGAAGCTAAGCTGATAAAAAACCCAAGGAATATATAATCCCCCCCCCCCCCCCAAAAAAAAAATTGATAAATAGTACATATTTTATGGTTACGAAATTGTAACATTTACCCACTTTTATATAAACATATATATATATATATATATATATAATTAAAAAAAAAAAAAAAAGATTCAAAAATCTTAACCCAAGGTGTCGTATACAAACCCAGTTCTTGGGAGAAAGCCCAAGTACTGGCAGGCCTGATGGATGGGAACACGGTCAGCGCTGCTGTTGTTTCTCGACCACTTAGATTTACCAATTCTGACAGAAAATGCCGTGGATTCTAAATAATCACAGACGCTTTAAAAAAAATGCTACAAGAGTTGTAGATGTTTAAAAAAGTAGCTCACTTAACATTAATAATTTACTAAGTATCTGAAGTTACCTACTAATTAATCATCTTAGAAAATGCGCAATGATGGCCGAAATTAATTATTGGGATTTGGGGGTGATCAGGAAAAAATATCTCCAACATAAAATACGCAGAGCTCTAAATAATGACAGATGCTTGAAAAAAGGCTACAATGGTTGTGGATTTTAAAAAAATGATTAAAATAACCTCGGGTAATTAAATAATTATTTTAAGTTAATTAAAGAGCGGGACAAACGGCCTTATAGTGCAAAAATATTGGATTTAAAACAAAAAACAGTGATGCCACTAAAAACATTTTTTAAACATTTGCGCTCAGCCAATCTTTGTGAAATTTCCCCTATTTATATAAAAATTAACGCATAATTTAAAATACACCACACATTGCCTTAATCCGGCTAATTAAGAAGATATTTACGAACTTACTTACCGTTAATTCACTTCGTGCTGCCAAAAAAATCGATTAACCGTATGCACGTCAAAACCATGTCAGGTCAAAACCTAGCATCTCTCCAATAACTCCTAATAGTTGTTCCGATTTGATCTTTCATGTAAAGAGCACGGAAAAATAATTTCTTAATAACGGTCAATTCGGGCTGTCTTTGTCGTTCGCGGTGGCGTTCCTAGTTACGGATTAAAATCTAAAGCAAAATGAACTAAACAAAACGACACATTGCTATACCTACAAATAAGGAATAAAGCACAAATCCGTTTTACATTCTGTACATGAAGTACAGGAAAGAGGCTATCTCCCAGAAAGACGTCAAGACATTCAGAATGTTGCAAGAAACATACCAACACTTGCTCGCTTTAAAGTTCCAGAAGTCCGGATGAAACTTGTAGATGAAGAAACTAAACAGTCCAACCCAATCGACCTTATAAACTCTTCGCTAAAGACCACTGATTCTTATTTCGAAGAATGGATACGCGTTTATACTGATGGCTCTACATTCAAAAGTAAAGATCCATTATCACGCCTTAGGTGCATCGGGTATAGGGAAATAGCGTCCCATATTGTTACAAACATTCGGCACTAGATAGGTAATGTGATCAGCATTACGCCGGCTATCTTTACTTCCCCAGGAAGTGGTACCCATTTTAGGCTGGGTCGATCTGCGACGCCCCATACCATGATGAAAATCAATGCAGTCAGCAGTTGGTTCGATCGCGGAACATCGGAATTACGAGTCAGACTCGCAACGCCTAAGCCACGAATGCCGCCTCTGCATTTAAAGCTGCCGTTACAGGAGGTTACGAAATCTAAATAGATTAACCCAGTGGATCTGTTGAAAAGATTCTTGATGAATGTGAAGAATTCTGCTCAACTTATGAAGACGAAATAGTTGCACTGGAAACAATAGTATACCACCTAAGGACTGTTATGGATGTTGACCCTTCTAAGGCCAAAAATATTGTCATCTTCACTAATTCAATGTCTGATCTTCAAGCTCTGGAGGGCAATGAACATAGCAGAACCGAAATAGCCAAGATAATTTTTGATGCTGATCAGCTCATTACCACATACATCAGAATAGTGATGCAGTGGATTCCATGCCACTCCGGCACACCAGATATTGACAGAGCTGACAGATTGGCAAAGAAAGGAGCAACACAAGAACAACCATCCGCAGCGACAACACTCACACAGCAAAAACACTTATAAGAGCTACAAACAAAGAGACTTGGTTGAACATATGGGCCATGGAGACACTGGATTGTTACAGCTGATGTTCACAGACTCAAAATAAATGACAGGGACATCAAAAGAGACAGCAGAATGCGGTACCTGGGAATCACCTTTGACAGAAGTTTGTCTTTCAGGGATCACACAGAGGAAGTTGTGACAAGGGCTCAAAAAGGTCTTAATGCACTAAAGCTTATGGCAGCAACGGACATGGAGCAGAGAATTCTGTTCACACTTTACCAGCACTTAATCATCTCAGTGATTGATTATGGATCGGGGTTATTGATTATGGATTGGGGTTACTCACTGTCTCAAAGAGTCAGCTAGAGAAATTGGAGCGCATACAAAATGAAGCCATGCGGCGGATCCTGGGATGTACAAGAGACACCCCGCTTATGTGCATGCGATACATCCTTGCATAGCCGACTATTGCAGTTAGGTTAAAAGTATTGCAGGCTATTTTCATACCACAGAGCAGTTGTGGACAAAGAACACCCTCTGTATGAAGCTTTGGCTGCAGACACGGGTCAGAGGCTGAAAATTGGGAAACCATGGATGGCTCAAGCAGAAAACATAATAAGACAAGTATGCATGCTGGAGAACATTGGACTAGGAAAGGAGTGGGTCAGAGTACCAGCGGAAAAGTCTGATCTGTGTAGGATTATGATCACAATGGGACGACGGAAGTGCAGAGAGTGGCCAGCGAGTACTACTAAGGTGGAAATCCAACAGTTGATTCACGACATCCCCCCTCCCTTTCCCAGTTGATCTGGTTATTTCATACAAAAGGTCTAGTGTTGAAAGGAACGTGCAGTCCCTGGGCGTTCATAGCGTGTGACGTGACGCCGTGGATTTAATGTTTTAAATGTTGAGTAGGGATTTTCCTCTCAACCCACCCCCTCCACCAGATTAACTAGACTAATCCGAGCTAAGTTGCTCTCAGAAAAAGTCCTGAATATCTAAGAAAACAGCCATATTGGTTCGTTAATTACTTTAACATTAGCTGCACTTGGTACCCACAAGAGAAGGAAAGGGGTTTTAGATGTCTATCCTTATTTTGAATGAATTATTAGACAGGGCAAATGACCCCCCCCCCCCCCCACCACCCCGTCTCACCTTCTCCCGGTATGAATTCTTATTGGAGCCCCCACCAAATGTACTTCTATCTATCAGTTTAGTTAAACATGTAAGACTGAATACATTTGGAATTTAACAAATAATGTAGTATAACACTTGACATACAGCTTTATTTACTAACAATTAGTTTAAAATGCTATTCCCCAGTTTGTTGTGTTTACACAAACAGTGACTGGTTAATGTTATGATAGTGATGAGATGCTTCAGCGAGAAAACAGCTCCGGGCTTTAGAGTGGTGTGATGATGGTGATATGTTAACGCAAAAGATGTTAACTTAACTTATAAAACTTCTGACAGCCGTGAGGCCCTGTCAAGCTTGTCCACCTCTTCCAGCTTCTTCCCTGCCTGTTTTCTGCCTGTTTCAGCTTATTCTCCACTTCATTCTCCACCTGGTCCCCAGCTGGCCGAGTCTAACACAATTTAGTCTCGTTCATGGACTGATCGTCACATGGGCGCTGGGAACATTCCATCAATCGCCAAACCAGAATCAGACCGTAAAATTACCTCTACGTCGACCTGTGTTTGTTTGCCGGCAGGCTGCGATGTGAATGAAATGAACTCCAGATGCTTAAAGTATAACATATCTATTTGTCTCAAAGGTTAAACTCCTCCTCCTTCTAATGTCTACTGGAGAAGAGCTAAGCCACGCCCTAGAAGTACCTTGCAGATCAAATGAGCTAACAAGTGGCCTGTCAATCAGGGTGAACGGCCTCGACCAATGGTTGGACATACTTAATTTGCAAACAACTATTTTCCAGCTAATTTAGCTGGCAGGTGTAAAACTTGTCCAGAGGGCGCCGTCGGGTCTACCGGTTCCCCTAATTCCCCTGATCTAGTCTGTTCAAAAGAGCCCCACTCAGTTTGTGTTATGGAACTTTTATGACACTAAGGTCGGGTTCAGGGGAGCTAATCTCAGGTGTGATACCAAGTTATTTGCCCAGTTGCTCGCCTCTACAGTCTGTGGGCAGGAGATAATTTCATGAAACTGGCTTTACAATCAAACATAACATACACTAGTCTGAACTTTCTCAGGTAGACCAGTGGGCTGTATTACGTAGTGTTATGTAATATTAAACAAAGTGCAGTTGCTTTGTTTCGGCGAAGGACTGATAACAATTAAATCCCTGCGGTTTAAAGTAATATTTGGTTTAAGGGCATAGTAAATATAATTCTCTGTCTCTCAATAACCAGAAGAACTTATTACAAGCACAAACTTCTGGAACCACTGAGATCGTTTCGTGACATAGCGAAAACCAATAGAAAATCTTTAGTGCAAGACAGCCTAGCATATGACACTACAACATCTAGCATGAAAGTGGAGGTGGAGGCGTTAACTGCAGCTCTCCGGTGGCTAGAGAACAAGATGCATACACATGTCGTAATTGTAACAGACTCTGAAAGCATGCTGAGAAAGGTGAAGACAGTGATGCTTCGAGCAGAGTGGCAAGCTTCACTGGAAAGGTCACGGGTAGTGAGCATACTTAGGATCTTTATTCCAGGCCATGCCGGCGTGGTGGGTAATGGACAGGTAGACGGTTTGGCTGGTTTTGCACTACTGGGTGGTGAATTGATACATAACAAGGCTGTGTGGTCAAGGTCATTTAGGAACAAGCAACGGAATCAGTCAAAATAAAAGATTATTATGGCTTGGAGAGAATGAGGCACCTGGGTGTAATCAGAGGGTCTGGTCGGCTCACTACACTCAGAGAAAAGGCAAGACGGACATATAACCAGATTTTGAACGGTACCATCAGTATTGGAACTTTGCGCTGGCTGCTAAAAAATGAAGACGGAGAACGAATGGGAATGCATGGAGTGCTGTTGTGTCAACTTTTGACTCAACTCAACACCATAAGATTTGCCGCCTGCCATTCTGTAAATGTTTGCAGACGATAATTGTTGATATGTTCTGCTGTCCAGATATTGGTTAACACGACAAATCTTTCACTGTGACTCCTCTATTAGACAGGCAGCCTTCTTTCTTGCACGTCTTACATTGAATAATCGTTCAATAGATAGATAGATAGATAGATAGATAGATAGATAGATAGATAGATAGATAGATAGATAGTTTAGATAGATAGATAGATATAGATAGAAAGATAGATAGATAGATAGATAGATAGATAGATAGATAGATAGATAGATAGATAGATAGATAGATAGATAGATAGATAGATAGATAGATAGATAGATAGATAGATAGATAGATAGATAGATAGATAGATAGATAGATAGATAGATAGATAGATAGATAGATAGATAGATAGATAGAACTTTATTTTCAAAGGGTTACAAATTAGGCACGCAGGCCTGTCTTACATTCGGCCCTTCCAAACTTCCATCTTTCACACAGCAGTTGTATTTCATCAAAAAAGCATGTTATATTCATGTAATGAGATGCATATTATGGAAATTATGTCAAAAACAAAAGCATGGGTGGTAAAATATGTGCGCACGCTCACGCGCGAACACACACACCCCCATACACACACAAGCCCAATCACTCACTTACACACAAACACATAGGCACCCAGTACACACATACATCCACATACACACGAACATGCACACACATACATACATACATACATACATACATACATACATACATACATACATACATACATACATACATACATACATACATACACACATAATACATACATACATACATACATACATACAACAGACATACATACATACATACATACATACATACATACATACATACATACATACAGACATACATACATACAATAATACATACATACATACATTACATACATACATACATACATACATACATACATACATACATACATACATACATACATACATACATACATACATACATACATACATACATACATACATACATACATACATACATACATACATACATACATACATACATACATACATACATACATATATACATACATACATTACTGAAACCCACGCATACAACCCATACGACACATACAGACATACACACATGCAGTCACAGGCACACACAAATACACATACACACAAACAGCAGGGAAACAGACTACACACATAGACATGCGCAACACATACACATACACAGACATACACACACAGTCACACATACGCATACAGACATACACGCAGACGCATAACCCATACACAAGCAGAGACACGCAGACATTATACAACAGACACACCGATAGAGACTACATACATACATACATACAGTCACGCACAGACACATACATACACAGATACACATACAGCCATACATACATACAGACACATAATGATACACACACACATACATACATACATCACATATACATACATACATACACATAATAATACCCACAGACGCACAAATACTCGCACAGACACACATACATGCAGACATACACACACATTATAAAAACACATATGAACATAACAAAATACACACGAAACAACACACAGAGAAACACACAGCCACAGACACATGCAGGCGTAGACACACAAACACACAAGCAGAAACACCTACTGACACAGCATAGATATACACAAACAGACAGACACACACACACACGGACAGACATGCAGCCAAGCCACACCCACACATATCCACATACTATCATACACACAGACACACACGCAGCCACACATACAGATAGACATTTAAAGAAAAACACACACACAGACACACAACACAGACTGACACGCACATTGACACTCAGACATACACACACACATGA
Organism: Candidula unifasciata; assembly: GCA_905116865.2. Taxonomy (NCBI): domain Eukaryota; kingdom Metazoa; phylum Mollusca; class Gastropoda; order Stylommatophora; family Geomitridae; genus Candidula; species Candidula unifasciata. The sequence goes on along the minus strand of CAJHNH020000995.1, from coordinate 24,629 downwards.
CACGCTTACAGACACACATACATATGCACATAAAAACACGCATATGGACGATACAATACAGACACACAAAAAACAGACACGCATACATACACATCTACAGACAAGCACCCATACATACATACACACAGACACATTCACTGACACACGCCTACACACAGATACGTACACACAAACGTATACAGTACACACTGCATACAACAGAATCATACATACACAAATACGCCTACACACATACATCTTACATCACGATTTAGCATCGATTTCCCGTGTCTGAAAAACCACAGCCTACTACAAACCCACGGATACTCACAGTATCTCCTCTATACGTCTTCTCACCCACTACCGTGTAAAAATTCTATACATAATATTCACAGCTCCTTACGATTGCGCAGGTTGGCTCTGACGATTCTGACTTCTTTGATAAAATCAGTTGAACTTCTTGAAACTCTTCCGTGCCCGTTTCTATCGGAAACACATTCTACAAGGGGCTCTAAACAAGTTTTAGCAATCACGGAGAGATGCTTTTCCTACCAAACGTAAACTCCACCAATGAGGGACCTAAATTGATCTTGACTTTTCACCCTAACAATGTGGTTGCTTCCAAAGTATTCTTTCGTCATTTGGACATCCTCCGCTCTGATCCGGACACCAAGATTATCTTTAGTGAGAAACCTAGATTAGTTTACAGAAGAGATCGCAACCTTAAAGACATACTTGTCCGAAGCCGACTCCCACCGATTCATACAGCACTTCCTCTTGGGACTACTCAGTGCTCACGCAGCACCTGCAAAACATGTCCTTTCGTTGTCCAGACTTCTTCGGTCAGTTTCCCTAATGGTTCTTTTCAAATTAGGGAACCTTTTACTTGCGAATCCCGCAACGTAATTTATGCAATTATCTGCAAAACGATGCAGCATGGCATACATTGGGGAGACTGGCAGGAAGCTAGCTGAATCGTTTCCGGGAACACATCTCTGATATCGACAAGAAGACACTCAAACCAATCCCTCTTCATTTAAATAGCCCTGACCACAGCGGTAAAGATGACATATCTGTCACAGCATTAAAATCTTGCTCTGGCGATCATACTACCCGCCTCGCTTTGGAAAATCGCCTTATCCACAGCCTTGGCGTTCTTAGTCCAAGAGGTATCAATATCCAACATACCTTCATCTAAATAGTTTCTAATCTTATTACATTTTAAATGTTAAATTATTTTATTTTATTTCATATTATTTACCATATTCTATTTCTTATCAATATCATTTATGTATCATTAACACTTGCATTTCTTTTATTCCCAGTATTGTGACTTATTTTTTTAGCCATCGTTTATTTTATTTTATTTCATTTATTCCGCATCACATTTTTTAAACGTCGCTCACGTCACCCCTTAGAGATCTACATACTCTCCATTCCTCTTTTGTGTAGTCCACTTGTGTTTGAAAAAGGCTGCCTGGCCGAAACGTTACGTTGTGTTGTTTTGTGCACGTTTTCCTTTTTCCCATTTTGTTGAGCTTTTTAGTCAAATTTCTCTGGAATTCATTCTACACACGCCAGCATGTCACACATATCCGCATACAAACATATCATACGCACTGCAATTAATTATAACTAGTAATGCATTGTGGATTATTAACTGCATTTAAGGTGGCATGTAATCACTGATAATGATGAAATGAAAGAGTTTGCGGTTAAATGAGTAGGGACTTTTTGTAGTTTTCAGATCGAGTGGAAGATGGTTCCATAAATGGCAGCAGAATATGCTAGACTTGTTTTAAATAAATCAATTCTGGGTTTAGGCAAATGTAATAAACCTAGTCGCTTGCTGTTCTTAGGATTAGATTGAATAAATCGGTCGATGTAATTTGGAGTATCTTTAAATAGGATTTTGTGAATAAATTTGGCCTTATTAAAAATTAAACGTTTACTAAATGGCAGAAGCCTTAGATGTCCATATAACAGATTTTTCTCGACGTAGTTTCTATCGGAAACTAGGCGTAAGGTCCTATTTTGTAGAGAACTCAACCGTTTGACATTAGATTTGGAGCAGCCGTCCCAAATTGTGGAACAATAGTTAATATGCGTTTGAATGTAGGATACGTAAAATATTTTACGTGTATTTTCGTCCAGAAAGTGCTGAATTTTTCCAAGTTGATATACTTTTTGAGCTACTTTTTTGGTCATGGCATGAACATGGGAACTCCAAGTTAGATGGCTGTCAATTAAAACACCTAATGTTTTGTGTTCAACTACATTAACAATAGGTAGCTTGTCAATGAAGAGCTCAAGCGGTGACTTGTGTACAGCTAATGTTTGTAGCTTTTGCCTAGTTGTTATCACCATAGATTCAGTTTTATTAATGTTAATTTGCATGCGATTATCATTGCTCCATTTTATGAGATTATCTATTTCTTTCTGTAAAGAACGTTCTAATTCATTACAATTGTCATGACTAGTATATATTGTACAGTCGTCAGCAAACAGATCACATGTTATACTGAGATGTAACGGAAGGTCATTAATATAAGTAGCAAACAGTAGTGGACCCAATGTTGAACCCTGAGGAACGCCTATATTTAACTGTGTGGGTTTTGAATAACGGTTACTGAGGGAGACTACCTGCTGCCTATCAGACAAAAATGACTTTATTAATGTCACTAAATTTTCGTTGGTTTTTAAGGTCTTTAGTTTACTAATTAAAATATTGTGATCAACCATGTCAAAGGCTTTCTTATAGTCAACAAATACGGCACCACAAATTTTGCCATTGTTGATGTTAAGGTGCCAGTTGTCTGTCATTTTTGTCAGCGCAGTTTGACAAGTGTGTTTAGGTGTGAACCCTGACTGGCGATCGACTATTAGACTGTTGTTATTTAAATGCTGAAACATTATTTTATGTATGTGTTTCTCTAATGGTTTAGATAGTGAAGATAGTAGAGAAATGGGTCTATGGTTGCCTAGAGAATTGTTGTTAGCTGAACCAGATTTAGGCAGAGGATAAACCTTGGCAATTTTAAATGCTGATGGAAAGTAGTTCTTGGCAAGGCACTGATTATATATGAACGTTAAGGAATCACTAACGACAGGTGCAGAACATCGAAGGATTCGATTACTGATTCCATCCAAGCCAGAGGAGTTTGTTTGCTTGAAGTTGATAAGATAATTATACACTTCAGCAACAGACATAAGGGGAATCTCAGAAGGGATAGTCGTAGTGCATTTTTCCTCACAGAATGATGCTAGTAAGCTTAAGTCACACTGTGAGTCTAGTATTGTGGACTTTAAATTCTCTATTTCTGATTTGAAGAAACAACTAAAATCATCACACGTTAGATAATTTGGTTTTGATTGATCTGAAGAATGCTTATTGGTTAGGATGTTGATAGCCCCCCATATGTCTGCATTATTTGTTTTATCTGTAATCAATTTTTTAAAATGATCTTTCTTTTTTTTTACGAATTAAATATTCTACCTTATTTCTCAGTTTACTAAAAAGATCGTGGTTTTTATTCTTGTGTGCTGTATCTCTTTCTCTCATAATTTCCAGAACCTCGCTAGTAATCCATGGTGATTTCGTTTGATGTTTTACTCTGAGTTCTTTAATATGCACATGTTTATCAAATACACTATATACTGTTTTTGTCCAGTAGGCTATAGCATCGTCCGGTTCAGGAAGCTGATAAACATGGTCTAGCTGTGCGTTTCGCAAATCTAGTAGAAAAGAGTCAGGATTAAAAGTTTTGAAATTTCTAAATTTAACTGCGATATGTTTATCTTTAGGTGTTTTAAAACCAATTTTCGCCCATACACAGCATACAGGATAATGATCGCTAATAGCCGTAGCGGGGACAGAACATTCAATAATATTTTTTGGGTGAGAGACATAGATATGATCAATTAGTGTTGATGATGTTTCTGTAACTCTAGTGGGAAAGTTGAATAACTGTTTGAGGTTATATGAAAGAATGATATCTTCCTATGTCTGGTTGGGTTTATTTATGTCAATGTTAAAATCGCCTAGAAGAATAATTTCTTTCCCTACACTAAAAACTGTGTCCATCATAGAAGTAAAGTCATCATACTAGTTGTTGTCTTCACTGGGATTTCGATAAAGATAGCCAACGAGAAGTGACTGCTGGTTTAACGGCTTAACCTCCAGCCAGATACAATAGATAACCTCCAGCCAGATACAATAGATATTTTCATATTATAACTTAAAACTACGTGAATATTTGAGATAATTCGAAATATAAACTGCTATGCCAGTCTCTAATCTTCTTATTGCATCTTTGCGAATTTCTGTAAAACCACCAATTGTGATTTCGTTGTCACTAATTTTGTCGTTCAAGCGACTTTCTGTAATTCCAAAAAACGTGGAATTGGTTACTGAGCCTAATTGATAGCTCTGGCAGTTTGCCGAGTAAATGAAAAATGTTTAGATTTCGGAGGCCATCTTTTTGAAGCAACCTATTTCGACTATTTAACATGATGGTTTTGAAACGGAGGATATTGTTAGGGTGGTTTTAAAACTATAATCACTAGTAAGTAGTATTATTAGGCAGGTTATGGTAGCGTCTCTGCTGGAGCGACATCATATAGGCATGATGTAGAGCTGCAAGGTTGAACTGCATAAGATGCTGAACTTCATAATTCCAGTTGTAGGCTGGGTGTACACTAGTGTGCAGTGAAGGGGGGCTACTCTGAGCAACACTGGTAGGTCCTACATTAGAAACAGATGCTTGAGGCATGCCTTGCATGTGTGAGGGCGTTTCCTTAGATTTGACTGGAGATGATTGCTTCACAGGCAGTGAAGGAAACATAACATCGTAATTTTCAGCCTGAGGAATGGAACATGGGCTGCGATGCAGAGGAATGTGAGCTTGAGATGAAGACAAGTTTGACATTGAGATAGGGACGGTGCACTGCCTTCTATGCATGTTTGCCACAGGCGAGATTTTAGGTACTTCAGTGCCGGGCGCTGATTGTTGTGTACGTTGTGGATACTTGATATTTTTAGCCAAAATACTACTGCCTAATCTGGAACTGTGTATTTGGTCCCGGTACAACTTTTTCTTAGGAGCGCTAGACGATGAGGTAAAGTAAGGCGTATGGTTGATAAATGTGATGTTTTGTTCCAGACAAAATTTCTGTATTGCTGAGTTACCTGCATCTGCCAAACGTCTTTGAGATCCATAAGATAGTGGTAAAATGGAAGATAAAAACACAGATGATTTTGAAAATTTGTTACGCATCGAGTTTAACAATGTGGACAAATAAGATGTGCTAACTGGTTGATTGTTCATAACGTCATTGATGCCGACATGAACAGTGATTCTTTTAACGTTATGGTTCGGATTATATCGTCGCAATGTCGCTGACACCCTATTTATATCTGCACCAGGTAGAGGATGGACTAGCACTGTGTACGTTGTGGATACTTGATATTTTTAGCCAGAATACTACTGCCTAATCTGGAACTGTGTATTTGGTCCCGGTACAACTTTTTCTTAGGAGCGCTAGACGATGAGGTAAAGTAAGGCGTATGGTTGATAAATGTGATGTTTTGTTCCAGACAAAATTTCTGTATTGCTGAGTTACCTGCATCTGCCAAACGTCTTTGAGATCCATAAGATAGTGGTAAAATGGAAGATAAAAACACAGATGATTTTGAAAATTTGTTACGCATCGAGTTTAACAATGTGGACAAATAAGATGTGCTAACTGGTTGATTGTTCATAACGTCATTGATGCCGACATGAACAGTGATTCTTTTAACGTTATGGTTCGGATTATATCGTCGCAATGTCGCTGACACCCTATTTATATCTGCACCAGGTAGAGGATGGACTAGCACTGTCTCGTTATCTGTTGACATCCGGTCACTGTAGATTCCCTTCATCAGAGAATCGCCAATAATAAGATGTGACACACTGGAGTCAATGTTTAATTCACGTTGTTGTCGAGTCTGTCTTGAGCGCTGGTGCTGCCACTGGCGACTGCTATCTCGAGGCTGGTCTGTATCTTTTTGTGACATCTGAGACGACTGATGTTCCACAGAGGGAGTTTGTGGTTCATTTTCGAAACTAAGAGCCTCAAATCTGTTGCTTATTTTGACCCCAATTAGATAAATAGAGGCAGTCCTCTCAGCAGGCTGGACAGTGTTTTCGTTATTCACAGTCGCCTTTGTGGCGTCTTCAGTGTCAAATTGAACATTTTCTTCATTTGAGGTGGCACTTTTCGTTAACTCGTCTATATGAGTTTTCAAAAAAGTATTTTGTTCCATCAAAAACTTTACTTCATTTTTAAGGAATAATTTGTCCTTCTCCAATTGGGAAACAATCTCTGATGAGATAAAGATGTTCAACCTGTCCTCTAAGGCTCAGATCAATTCCTCACATGTAGTAGGCCTGTGTGAACACGAACAATTTACACTGTCTTTTGAAAAATCGGGTGTATCCACCCCTTTTCTTTCGCTTAATGACTGGTTACACAGCTTGTCAGTGAGACATGGCGTGGTAGGTGTTAAAATAGCACGGCAAACGACAATGCTGGCTACTTTGTTTGCCGTTTTATCTCTATTCCCTTTTTGCCCTCATTTGGCGAGTGTAGATGGTCGTAGACTGGTCGACATTGTTAGAACTGAGCACAGCGTTCCGCTTCACTAGCCACGGACCCACCAACTGCCCGGTTTGGCTGTCTTTTGTCTAATTAATCGGCATGCTAATTACACGCCTGGGTGAACAGCTTCAGTCGAAAACTGGTACAGGTAATAGTGAATGTTATTACCTTGTAATTCCATGAAAGAAATCCACAATTAAAATATCAAAATTGTACATATTAAAATATTGTTGAATCCAAAGCATATCCAAGCGAAATATGAATAAAGGGAACTATATAACATCATGATTAGGCTATTAAATCCTTGGAAAACAACTGTAATGTAGGAGATGCTAAAACCAGATAGATAGAAAAGATAGATAGATAGATAGATAGATAGATAGATAGATAGATAGATAGATAGATAGATAGATAGATAGATAGATAGATAGATAGATAGATAGATAGATAGATAGATAGATAGATAGATAGATAGATAGATAGATAGATAGATAGATAGATAGACAGACAGACAGACAGACAGACAGACAGACAGACAGACAGACAGACAGACAGACAGACAGACAGACAGACAGACAGACAGACAGACAGACAGACAGACAGACAGACAGATAGACAGATAGACAGATAGACAGATAGACAGATAGATAGATAGATAGACAGATAGATAGATAGATAGATAGATAGATAGATAGATAGATAGATAGATAGATAGATAGATAGATAGATAGATAGATAGATAGATAGATAGATAGATAGATAGATAGATAGATAGATAGATAGATAGATAGATAGATAGATAGATAGATAGATAGATAGATAGATAGATAGATAGATAGATAGATAGATAGATAGATAGATAGATAGATAGATAGATAGATAGATAGATAGATAGATAGATAGATAGATAGATAGATAGATAGATAGATAGATAGATAGATAGATAGATAGATAGATAGATGACATAAACCCACACAGACACACACACATGCAATCACAGGTACACACGCAGGCAGAGAAACACAAATAGACATACGCAACACTCACATATACACAGAAACACACACAAACACGCACACAGTCACATACGCACACAGATGCAGACGCATGAACCGACACAAAAAGAGACATCAGATAGATAATAGACACACCGATAGAGACACACACAGATACACCAAAAGCCACACACACACACACACACTCACAGCCACAGACAGACACAGCCACACACAGAGACAGACAGAGACAGACAGACAGACCAGACAGACCAAACAGACAGACAGAACGAACGAACGAACTTTATTTTCAAAGGGTCACAAATTGGGCACGCAGGACCGTCTTACATTCGGCCCTTCCAGTCAACCATCTTTCGCACAGCAGTTGTATTTTACTAATAAAGCATGTTATGATCATATGATGTTATGCATATTATGAATATTATAAAAGAACACAAAAGCATGAGTTGTAAAATGCATGCAAAAACCCGCGTGTGCATACATACACCCGCATACACACGCTCACCCACTCACTTACACACACAAACATGCATGCATACATTACATACATACACACACGGATACATATAAACAAACATGCATACACACATACACACAGGCATACGTACATACAAACATACATACATAGATACAAACATAGAGGCATACATACATTCATACATACATACGTAATACAGGCATACACACATAAAGTCATAAATCCAGTCATGCATGGAGACACACACATGCACACACGGACACTCCCACATAGACACAAACACTCAGACAAAAATACAGACACACACACAGACACTTACATATAAACACACAGGGATACACACAGCATACATATTTACATTCGTGCTCACACACTGACACACACACCACACATACGCAGACAAACATGCAGACACATACATACAGCCACATAGACACACGCGCAGTCAAACATACACAAATACAAACAGGCAGACAAACACATACTGACACCCACAGAGACAAACACGCAGAAATGCATATACATACAAACACATAGAAATACACACGCAGACACATATATTCAGCACGCACAGACATATACTCTGACATGCAGACACATACAGACAACAAACGGGCACACACAACACACACAGAGAAACACACATAGACATGCACAGACAAGATAGACACATGCTGACACATACAGTCACGCAGACAGACATACAGACACCCACACACAGAGATACATACATACAGCCTCATAGACACACCCGCAGACAAAACACATAAACATACACAGGCAAACATGAAGACAAACACATACGGGAGCACACACAGACACAAACGAAGATATACACACAGTCACATCAAATATGCAGAAAAAGAAACCAGTTCACACTGAAGCATACACGTGGACATACGCGCGAACACACACACATTCGCACATACACAAGGACACAGACGCATACATTCGCAGACACACACGCAGATACACAAGCAGACAAACAACATATTCAGAGTCATATGTATACAAACACGCCTACACATACATACATATCAAGCACACGCGCGCGCAAACATACATATCATACACACCTTGTTTAATAATAAATTGATAATGCAATATGGGTTACATTACATTCAAGGTGGCATATAATCGCTTGTAAGTATGAATTGAAAAATTTTACGGTTGAATAAATAGGGACTTTTAGAATTTTTCAGGTCTAGTGGAAGTTGGTTCCACAAATGAACAGCGGAGTACGCTAAACTTGTTTTATATAAATCTTTTCTAGGTTTAGGTAAATGTAATAAATTTAGTCGCTTGCTATTTATAGGATTTGATTTAATTAATCGGAAAAGGTAGTTTGGAGTATTTTGAGATACAATTTTATGAATAAATTTGGCCTTGTTAAAAATTAAACGTTTGCTAAATGGCAATAGTCTTAGATGTTTATAGAGATTATTTTTTACGATATGTTTATTATCTGAAACCAAGCGTAAAGCACGATTTTGAAGAGAACTTAGTCTTTTAACATTGGATTTGGCGCAACCATCCCAAACTGTGGAACAATAGTCGACATGTGTTTGGATGTAAGACGCGTAAAATACTTTTCTTGCATCTTCGTCTAGAAAGTGCTGAATTTTTGCAAGCTGATAAACTTTTTGTGCTATTTTCCTAGTTATCACAGAAACATGAGAATTCCAGGTTGAATGGTTGTCAATTGTAAGGCCTAAAGTTTTGTGTTCCGTTACATTAACAATAGGTAATTTATCAATGTAGAGCTCGAGTGTCGGCTTGTGCAGTACTAATGTTTGCAACTTTTGTCTGGTTGTTATAAGCATAGACTTCGTTTTGTTTATGTTAATTTGCATGCGATTGCTGTTGCTCCATTTACAAAGATTGTGTACTTCTTTCTGTAAAGATCTTTCTAACTCATTACGATTCTCATTACTAGTATATATTGTACAGTCATCAGCAAATAAATCGCAAGTTATACTAAGATGTAATGGAAGGTCATTAATATACGTGGAAAATAGTAGTGGACATAGAATCACCCCTGTGGCACGCCTATATTTAAATGAGTGGATTCTGACAGGCGGTTGTTGAAGGATACTACTTGCTGTCTATCAGATAAAAATGGCCGCATTTTTTCGACTAAATTATCGTTAGTTTTTAATATTTTTAATTTATTAATTAGAATATCATGATCAACCATATCGAAGGCTTTCTTAAAGTCTACAAAAACTGCACCGCAAATTTTGCCTTTGTTGATGTTAAAGTGCCAGTTGACTGTCATTTTTGTCATCGCGGTATGGCAAGAGTGCATAGGCCTGAACCCTGATTGGCTATCAACTATCAGATTGTTGTTATTTAAATGCTGAAACGTTATTTTATGTATGTGTTTCTCCAATGGTTTGGATAGCGAGGACAGTAGAGAAATGGGTCTATAACTGCCAAGAGAACTGTTGTCAGCTGAGCCAGGTTTGAGTAGAGGATACACTTTAGCAATTTTAAATGCTGATGGAAAGTAGTTCTTAGAAAGGCACTGATTATATATGAATGTTAGGGAGTCATTAATGACTGGTGCAGCACATCGAAGAATTCGATTACTGATTCCATCTAAGCCAGAGGAGTTTGTTTGCTTGAGGTTGGAGAGATATTTATACACTTCAGCAACAGACAGAAGTGGGATCTCTGGAGAAATAGTCGTAGTGCATTTTTCCTCACAGAATGATGCTAGTAGGCTTAAGTCACACTGTGAATCTGGTAATGATGACTTTAAATACTCAATTTCTGATTTGAAGAAGGAACTGAACGTTTCACATGTTAGCGAATTAGGTATTGCCTGATCTGAACAATGTTTCTTATTGGTTAGCGTATTAATAGCCTTCCAGATATCGGCACTGTTTGCTTTATCTTTAATTAATCTATTAAAGTGGTCTTTCTTCACTTTACGAATTTCATATTGCACTTTATTTCTTAATTCGCGATAAGCAGTAAAGTTTTTAATTTTATGTGCCGTATCCCGCTCTCATAATTTCTAGAACTGCACTAGTTATCCACGGTGATTGAGTTTGGCTTTTTACTCTAACTTCCTTAACTGGTACATGTTTATCAAAAACACAGTAGACTGTCTTAGTCCAGTAGGCTATAGTGTCGTCAGGTTCAGGAAGTTGATAAACATGATCGAGCTGTACATTTTGCAAGTCGCGTAAAAATAAATCCGGATTAAAGGTTTTGAAACATCTAAATTTAATAGTCAAATGCTTATTTTTAGGAGCTCTAAATTTACCTTTTGACCGGGTAATGCATACGGGATAATGGTCGCTGACTGCACTAGCAGGAACAGTACATTCAATAATATTTGTTGGACAAGACACATAGATGTGATATAGTATAGTAGAGGTGGTTTCTGTCACTCTCGTGGGCTGGTTGATTAGTTGTTTAAAGTTACAGGATAGGATGATATCTCGCCATGTTTGGTTTAGTTTCTTTGCATCAATGTTGAAATCTCCTAGAAGAATAATTTCTTTTCCCAAGCTAAACACTCTATCCAGCATAGAAGTGAAGTCGTCATACCAATTGTTACCTGCACACGGATTTCGATATAAGTAACCAATGAAAAGCAATTGCTGGTTTGACGGCTTGACTTCCAGCCAGACACACTCTACTTCTAAGAATTCTAGGTCATTTCTATGGGAATAATTGACACAGTTTGAGATATAAACAGTTATACCTGTTTCTAGTTTTCTCACTGCGTCTTTGCGAATAACGTTGAAGCCATTGTTTTTAATTTCATTATTAGTAATTTTATTGTTTAGCCGACTTTCGGTAATTCCAAAAAGATAAAACTGGCTGCTAATCCTAACTGATAGCTCAGGTAATTTGCCTAACAAATGATAAAAGACAGCAGCCACTGAAACAGAGAAAAAGTCAAACTCAGAAACAATGGAAATTAATAAGCAACCACCAACTTTTCCAGAAATGAAATCTAAATCTGATTCAGCCAAGAGTCACAATCAAGTAAAAAATGGATTGGAAACGCAAAGTATGAAACAGGCAGACTGTGAAATACTAATAGATAAACAAGCCATGAATAAAGAATTTTTATTCTTAGAGGACAATAAATATATAGATTATGATCAATTCCACAGAGCAACAAGTCAGAAATGTTGGGAAAAGTCAACTAAATGTTTGATAAACAAGAAACCAGCACAAATGCAATTAAATAGAAAATCAAATATCACTTTGATACGTGAAATTTTTTTAGAAAAATCAGATTATAGCGGAGAAATGGTTTACTGTTTAGACAGAGAAGGTTTTTGTATGCGATTTTGGACAGCTTATATTTATTTGAAGTCGCCCTATATATCAAGACCATTGAAAGTAGTGGTAACGAGCAACATCGGAACAGATGTGATTCTGGGATACAAAGACTTCAACATTAGAGACTGTTCTGATGAAGACATACGAGTCTGGGAACAAAGTCATCTCCATCAACAAAAATAACAGCGGATTCAAGGAAAATTACCATCTTTATTTATGAACTGAAGTACCACTATTTACTAACTTGAAACCACACGGTCCATCATCCTGAACATCAACATCAATCTAACATATCACCATGCATAAAATTCAAGATTATTATCAGTCAAGAAGCTACATAGTACCACCTTCAAACAAACGATCAAAAGTAAACCTGAACAATTATCAAGAATTGACATTTTACCATTCTTCACCTTGGCATTTTTCAACCTAAATCAGAAATCACCAACCAGTACTATACAGGGAATGAACAGAAACATATCAGCCACTGAATTATTCAAATTTGAAAATCACTATCAAGGAACAGAAATTATTTTCTCCAGACACTTCAAAAATCAACGATTGAAACATCTCAAAATCATCAAATATTAAGCGACACTTCAAGACCATCTATACAAATCGACATCAAGATCATCGAATACCAAACGTATCATAAAATAAAGAATGCGAGAATAATGAAGCATTCCGACCGTTTAAACGCAATCAAGAGACAACAAAAATGTCAGTATTACATCGTGTGTACACAATTGTGATAGCTACTGTGAAAGTTAGATCAAGTTACATACCTGAAGTGTTTGTGAAAATAAATATTAAATTAATGAGGAAGTATTTTAAAAATGTGCATAAACACCTGATTTCATTGATAAAAAGCAACCACATAGGGTGTGTATTGAACACCTTCCGTTTAATTCAATTATTAATTATTTAAAGGTGGCATATCAGTGGATGCAGTCACTGAACACTGTTAATAGTATTGTGTCAACTTATAAAATTATAATATGTTTAGTTAGTATATTTGCAAGATTACCAGCTATCCTACCAAGAAAGACCCCAGAGCAGAACATACTGTTGAGCAAACCAAGGAATGAGAACCTTGAAAGCAAGCGCCAGAGTATAAGCAAGACACACACAGCCTGTTGGGATGGATCAAGATCAAGGATAGTTAATGGAATGAATGGGAATGAAAGAAAATAAAACGGTATGAATGATGAATGAAAGATTTGTGAATAGTATTTTAAACTAATTAATTGTGTACATTTATTTTACTTAAGTTAGTAGTTCATTTGAATTATTTTAGTATTCATGTAATGACAGAATTAGTAGTTCAAAAGTTTAAAAAAAAAAAAAAAAAAAAAAAAAAAAAAATTCTCTCTCCCCAGGAACAGCACAAAAGAATTAAATCAAGATTTAGTGATAGATCATATAGAAATCTTTTTCCACAGAATGACTTTGATAAAAATATTTAATTTGAAATGTTTTGGCATAGGTGCACAGCACAGAGACATGGTAAATTTGTCCACGACACCCAAGATTATAAACTGCTATAATTATACTGATGCTGACTAGATAGACTGATGGTAATGAAAGAGTGCACACATCAAAGCACAAGCATAGTAGAGGAGTTGAACTCATCTGTGTCCATCTAAAGGGGGAAAGGTGTCTGAGATTCCTTGGGGTTAACTACCCTGTTAAAGGTGTTATAGACTTGGAAGAAACTCTAAGATCTATGAAAAATATATCTCAACTATCATTGTTTTCATGTTGGATTCCTTGGAGTTGGGTAATTACTCTGTGAAAGGTGAGACTTTGGTCTATGAAAATATATCTCAACATGCATTTTTTTTTTCAATGGGAGATTCCTTGGGGTTGGGTAATTACCCTGTAAAAGGTGTATTAGGGGCTTTTGGGAAACTATAAGCACTATGATAAATATATCTTACCACTATCATATCGGCTAAGAGTCCTTGGGTTTTAACAACCTGTGAAAGGTGATGTAGAAATATTGGTTAAATCCAATTTTCTATGTAGTAAATATCTCAAAGCTGATCATCATCACTATCATTTCACTTTGAACCAGATAGAGTAGATATAGTGATATAGACAATACTACAGATGCAATAGGTGTAAAGATGGTTTAAACTCTTTACCAGCTCAGTAATAGGAAAGCATGCAGTAAATACTGAAGGCAGTTTAAAATGGCAGTAATTAAGGATAATCAGGAACTATAATTCCTAGCAGTAATACATTTAAATTGATTTATTATCCCTGTAGTAAATATCTCAAAGCTGACCATTATCATCACCATCATCACAATGATCACTATTTCACTTAAACCTGATAGAATAGATATAGTGACGAAGCTATACTATAGATGAATAGGTGCAAAGATGAGATACCCTTCACCAGATCAGTACTTCAAAAAGCATACAGTAAAAATTTAAAACCAAGGGCAGGAATTGAGGGTAACTAGGAATGGAAATCCCTAGTGGTGCAGTTAGATTTATGTTCCATTGATTCATCTATCAGTAAAAGGGAAAATGATACTTGATGTTCCATAAAGTATCATTTTGTTAAGAAGGGGGGGGGGAGTATGTGATGAGGTGCTGTGCATGGTCTTCACGATTACATTGTGGCAAGCAGAAAGTCCGTGCAACAAGGGACAGCACGAGATACTTGTGCCTAGTCGAGGAAGCGAGGGAAAGCCCGAGCTAGCCTCGTGGTCAGTCGATCATCAGAAGTCAGTGAAGACGGTTGTAGTATTTGAAGATGTCGTCTTTATGTTGCGCGAATGGTTAGTGTTCGAATATGTCGCGAGTGATAGAATTGAGAATAATCGTTTAAGCATGTTAAATACATGGACCAGAATAAACTGATAGCATGTACCAAGAAGCTGAGCGGCGTTTGTGTTGTCAACCCTAGACGTTAAAGCAGTGCAAGTTTTGTAGCAGTAAACATCCAGAGAGTGAGCCGTGGCTAAAGCCAATATGTAGTGAGTCAAGGTGCATGACG
The DNA here is from genome assembly GCA_905116865.2 of Candidula unifasciata. NCBI lineage: Eukaryota > Metazoa > Mollusca > Gastropoda > Stylommatophora > Geomitridae > Candidula > Candidula unifasciata. Next base: position 9,197 of record CAJHNH020000995.1, on the reverse strand, counting down.
AGTACAGCCGGTGCAAACCAAGGTTCATTCCAAGTAGACCACGCTTCATTCCAAGTGAAGCATCGATTCATTCCAAGTTGAACCAGAATCATTTCAAGATAGTTGAAAGCGTAACTTCAAGTCTACGTCTTGGTTTATTACACTATGTCGCTCTCTCATGATTGCAACTACCTCCTGTGTGATCCAAGGGGATTTAGTTTGATGTTTTACACGGACCTCCTTAACTGGCACATGCTTATCAAATACACTAGAGAAGGTCTTCAGCCAATATTCAAGAGCGTCATCTGAATCAGAGAGCTGATAAACGTTGACAAGAGGTGAATTGAACAAGTCTAGTAGAAATGCATCTTGATTAAAATTTTTATAGCTCCTAAATTTAACACTTACATGCTTTTGTTTAACAGTTTTTACGCCCTTTTTATTCACACACAAATTACGGGGTAATGGTCACTCAGTGCTGTAGTGGGTACCTTGTATTCTATAATGTTGTCAGGACATGTTGCATAAATATGGTCTATAAGGGTTGACGACGATTTTGTTATTCTAGTAGCTTGTTTGACTAGTTGTTTGAGATTAAATGAGGTAATTATGTCTTCCCACGTCTTGTTGGATTTTAGGGCATTTATATTGAAGTCCCCAAGAAGTATAATTTCCCCTGCATTATTGAACACCATATCCATCATATTGGTAAAGTTGTCATACCATATAATAACAGCGCTAGGATTGCGGTAGAGATAACCAACTACGATGGGTTTGTGGTTTTGTAGCTTAACTTCTAAAAATTTTCATTCTACATCGCTAGTCTCTAAGTCTAGTCTACGTTAGACATTAAGGCTATACCCGTTTCTTGTTTCTTATGCGGGTCTCTTCTAATAACACTAAAACCATTAACATGTATATCATCATCTGTAATGTTGTCATTTAATCTACTCGCACTAAGACCGAACATCTGAAAATTTTGACTAAGAATAAGGGACAGTTCGGGCAGTTTTCCCAGAAGATGGCAAATATTCAGATGACCTAACCTAAGCCCAGTTTTACTAAGCCAGTGCTCATGTGTGGCAGATATTATAAACTGCAGTGTGGCAATAGAATATAAGCTATGCCAGCACCAGCAAATACCAAGTTACACAAAAAATATTATTCAGGCAATACAAGAGTAAAAACAAATTTACAACAATAATATAGTATTGAACGAGAAAAAAAAAATAAGGTAAAACAGTTAAAATGGAGATAGTGCAGAAAAAATGAATTACAATGAATAACAATGTTTTAACTCATATACACCACTACCACCTAACTTACAGTTTAGCAGATTTAAGCAATATTATAACTAGCTCAAATAATATACAAAATAAGTGTAGTTTGATAGACAAATGACTGTTTATAAGTATGGCTATGTAACCCACTGCTGATCGAGTGGGCAACACGGTAATAATAAAAAGCGCTTTAAAAAAACTTGTCCGACTGATATAGGGTAAGCGATTTTTGTTTGTTTTTTTTTTTTTTTTAGCAAGCGTTGTATCTGGCTGGTCTGCACTGTGCTGACATCATAAATAAACAGAGGGGGGAACCATTTGAGGCCGTTAAATATTATGAATTAATCAAGTAACAGAAAGTATTGTGAACGACACTCATAGAAAGAAGTAGAAAGATAGAAGAACACACTAGACAACATAAAAATCGAAAGCTATAGTTACCGTGCCGGGAATTGAACCTGTCACCTCCAGACGGCGTCTGCGCCTCGCCATGAATACAAGTGCACTAAGATACATGGTCAACTCGGCACCCCAAGAAAGGTGTCTCATTGGCCATGTCTATCGTACAGCTTGAAATCCACGACTATGGAATACGGACATAATTCATTTCAACCCATTGAAATGGCACCATAGGTTACAGAAATTTATATTAACGAAGCAAATGTCGAATAACAATCACAGCAACAATTTACGAACACAGTAAGACCTTATTGCTTTGTCTAGAATACACAAACATTTAAGAAAGGTATTTGTTGGTAGGTTCCGGTGTGTATACGTCATTCCTATAAATAAACAGAGGGGGGAACCATTTGAGGCCGTTAAATATTATGAATTAATCAAGTAACAGAAAGTATTGTGAACGGCACTCATAGAAAGAAGTAGAAAGATAGAAGAACACACTAGACAACATAAAAATCGAAAGCTATAGTTACCGTGCCGGGAATTGAACCTGTCACCTCCAGACGGCGTCTGCGCCTCGCCATGAATACAAGTGCACTAAGATACATGGTCAACTCGGCACCCCAAGAAAGGTGTCTCATTGGCCATGTCTATCGTACTGCCGTTCACAATACTTTCTGTTACTTGATTAATGACATCATAAATGCTTGTCGCAGAATTTCAGGATCGAAGCGCATGAGATGGTACAAATCTCGGTTCCAATTCAAAGGATATTGTCGGTCGGGTACGCTGTTGTTTCTAGCCGCAGTCCCGAGCCTATCAGTCATATTGACGGACTTTTCTCTACTTGGAAGTGGAGGAAAGGAACAATCATAGCTGCTACCTTCCTGTACGAAGGTGGGTGTGTGAGGGTGTGGTTGATTTCCACGTGATGGCGTGGGTACTCCAGGGCTGCTGGAGGATCGAGCGTCCTGTACTGGGGCGCTGGTATTCATGGTGTTTCGCTTGCATCGTTTGGCCTGATGACTGGGTGAAGCAGAAACCGGTGTTATAGGCACTTCTGTGTTGGGTACGAGCTGTGTCCTGACTGGATATTTTAAATTCTTGGCCAGGATGCTCGTTCCTAGTGTAGAAGTGTGGATCTGGTCCTTATATAGGAGCTTCTTCGGGGCGCCAGACTGTGCCGTAAAAAATGGTGTGTGGTTGATAAAAGTTAAATTATTTTGTTTACAAAAGATCTCTAGCACCTTATTGTTTCTGTCAGCCAGTCGACGCTGATGGCCAAACATCGGCGTCAGAATAGAAGAGAAAACTTTAGTAGATGAAGGATATGTACGACACAATGAATCCAGCAGCACCCGCAGCTGGAAGTCGGTGATGTAGATATTGTTCATTGTGTCATTTATCCCTATGTGAACTGTCACTTTCTTGATGTTGATGTTTGTGTTCAGTCTCTTTATTTTGTCTGCAAGTCTGTCAACCCCTGCACCGGGCAATGGAACAACAGAAACTAAGTCCTTGTCAGATGTAGACATTAGATCACTATACAGACTTGTTAGCAGTGAGTCGCCAATAATAAGGTGGGTGGTGTCTGGCCGTATTACTTGTGTAAATTGGTAGCCAGAGCGCCTTGCCCGCTGCGTCTGCCATTGTTGTCGTTCAGTTTGTACATCTGTATGCACCTCCTCCGAAGTGACTTGTAGGCGTGGAGTGCATAATAGTGGGGTTTTAGCCGGTGGTTTACCGTCGACTGACTGCTCCAGCAGCGCATCAAATCGATTGGTTATCTTCACGTCAATTGGATAGGCGCGCTGTTGAGCTTGTTCAACCCGCTCCTGTTGACTCGGTGGTTGTTTGGCTTCCTGTTGCTGACTGGAGGAAGTTTGTGATGTTTGGGGAACTTCAGTTTGTGTCACCATGTCAACTCCTGGCACACGCTGCTTACTTTCAATAATAATTTTTAATGTTTTGTTTTTCTCTCTCAAAAACTGGATTTCTTCCCTGAGGGTGTCGTAGTCTCTATGTAGCTGATTGGAGAGACTATCAATAAGTGTTGTTAAGCTAGTGGCTAACACTTGAGTGCGATGCTGGCAGTCGCATGTGGGATGTCTGTCAGACGGTGTGTCCGCTAGGTCTATGGATGAATTTAACGGTTCCGTGGGTTCAGAATCTTGACGTTGTTCCATGTCTTGCAAACATTTCAATGGGTACTCAATAGCTAGCAGAACTGGTCGACCTGTAGCTACTGAGCCCATGTTCTGACTAGTATATGTAATGGCCTCTACTATCTGAGGACTGACGGCTGATGTACTGGTTACCGTTAGAAATGTTGGCTGAGCAGGAGTGATGGTTTGAGTTAAGGTAGGTACGTTGAGATTCTGGGGTAAATTGAGAAACTCATTGTGTATCAAGGACTGAGCTGTCATCTGAAGCTCAATAAACTCCTTCCCCATCCATGTCTCCAAAGCATGTGCATTACCTTGGACCAGCAGTTTATTTTTAGTGTGGTACAAGTCTGGTAGTCTGGTAGTCTGGTAGTCTTAGTTTCAACTTCATAGCAAACGGGTCGCCCCATCTTTGCTCCGCTCCTGTGCCAGCGACAAACACTCAGAATGTCTATCACAGTCCCTTGTGGAAAGATTGACAGACTGCTGTCTCAGCATATCTAGCATACACTCGCATTAAAGCATATGGTAGCCATCCGAAGTGCTAACACAAACAGTCCAACAGTCCAACATTAGAAACGCAGTTCATCATTGATGATAGCAGAACTTGTCGTCAACAGATCAGCAGTTGTCCGCGTGATCAATTTCAATACGGGTCCCGCCAGCATTGAACGACAGGCATCGCGCCATTTTCTGAATCTACAATTCACACCACCACGTTGGTCACAGTCGAAAAAACATTCCAAATGCAATCCGCAGCTCACAGGGTCACGCCATGCATTCAACTCAGAAGCTGGGCGACGAAACTATATCCAGTCTACAAATGGAGCAAAAATGCATCGGCCACCGTCCGGCAGAAGCAAACAATTTGCCTCTGTTCCGAACGGCGCCGCTGTCTAGCGTCCATTTTAACCGGAAGTCGTGGTACAAGTGAATCGTGTATGATGGCGACGATATTTTCGCCTCTACGTGCGCACCCTGTCTGTCTGTCCTGTGTTCAATATTATCGGTTTGGTAGCATTTCAGCAGGCAAGATCGAAAGCATTCATATTGAATGGTATTATTGAAGCAGATGCTAACACATTTTCCATCACTTGAATGTTTAATCAGGAGCCCTGTGTCATTCAGACATTTTTTAAGTTTGTCCCGTTAGGCTTTCTCTTTGTTGAGCGAATAGTTCCTGCTGACCACAGACCTTAAGCCGATACGCCCCCTTTTTGTTACTTCAACGGTCAAGCTCTTCTCGCCGGACATAACTGCAGGTGTACACCTGTGTCAAGCATTCAGTGACGCGCAGCAAACAGTCCCAAGCATATCTGGGTCACAAGACATTTTTAACAACTACCTAGTGATTGGTTGGATTGATCCACCCGTAGCACCGATTGGCCCAGTGAATCACATTTGTTTCCACTTTTAAATTATTGTTTAAATCAAGTAGAAATTCCATGAAAATACGCACATGAAAATACTTTTAAACAAATTCACTCTCTGTGCAGTAACACAGCGATCACAATAATACGAAAATCCATGTTGTTTACACGCACTAGTTTCATAAAATAATCAAAAATGAAGAGCTCGCTAAAACACGTCCGCACAGCAAACAGTAGACAGACAGACAGACAGACAGACAGGCAGGCAGGCAGGCAGGCAGGCAGGCAGGCAGGCAGGCAGGCAGGCAGGCAGACAGACAGACAGACAGACAGACAGACAGACAGACAGACAGGCAGACAGACAGGCAGACAGACAGGCAGAGAGATAGATAGATAGATAGATAGATAGATAGACAGACAGACAGACAGACAGACAGACAGACAGACAGACAGACAGACAGACAGACAGACAGACAGACAGACAGACAGACAGACAGACAGACAGACAGACAGACAGACAGACAGACAGACAGACAGACAGACAGACAGACAGACAGACAGACAGACAGACAGACAGACAGACAGACAGACAGACAGACAGACAGACAGACAGACAGACAGACAGACAGACAGACAGACAGACAGACAGACAGACAGACAGACAGACAGACAGACAGACAGACAGACAGACAGACAGACAGACAGATAGACAGATAGATAGATAGATAGATAGATAGATAGATAGATAGATAGATAGATAGATAGATAGATAGATAGATAGATAGATAGATAGATAGATAGATAGATAGATAGATAGATAGATAGATAGATAGATAGATAGATAGATAGATAGATAGATAGATAGATAGATAGATAGATAGATAGATAGATAGATAGATAGATAGATAGATAGATAGATAGATAGATAGATAGATAGATAGATAGATAGATAGATAGATAGATAGATAGATAGATAGATAGATAGATAGATAGATAGATAGATAGATAGATAGATAGATAGATAGATAGATAGATAGATAGATGAAGAGAATCATCCAATCATTGTTGGACATAGAGTGTTGATGAGTGAAACTGACTAACGCCTAATGCAATAATAAAGAAAGCGACAACTACAAGAATCTCCCACACACCAACATCAACGCAACATATTCGAGCGCAGACAGCCCAGTCGCACGCACCTCTTGTCTTCCGCTCGATCGCTGAATGTCCATTCGTGGCCCGATTCTCGATAGCCAGATACTTGACACAGATTCGCTAGCTATTCGGCTGAGTCTGTCTTGGCCGGTTTTCGCTCATTCGGTGTTACGAGTGGAGTTTTTGGCAGCCGGTATTCGCACCAGATACTAACGATTGTCTAGTGAACTGCAGAAGAAGCACGCTTGGTGTTCTTTTCAGAGCACTCAAACAAGCCTTGCCGACTCCGTAGGGATCTAGCTTTCAGTATAGACCGCAATTGACAAGCATTGTTTTTTCCATCATGGGAAAAAAAATCAAGCAGCCGCACCTACACAAAAGAAGAGGCTAGCCATACCCGCAGCGTCTCAACCAGCATCACAGGAAGGCGCCCCTATCGCGGCGCCTCGATCACCTATGCCAGCAACTGAAGCCGCCTCCATCGTGGCGCCAGCACCAGAAGCCTTCCCTATCGAGGAGCCGACACCTGAAGCCTCCCCTATCGGGGAGCCACCACCTAAAGCCGCCCCAATCGTAGCGCAGGAACCAACCAGCACCCGCATACGAAGGCAGAAGCCACGACTTCAAGGAGTGCCTGCTAGCCAAACTCGATAGCGACTTCAAGAAGCCTAACAATAACCGGAAATGCAGCAACTGCTCGGGTGAACACAGTGCGAGGTACCTGGGTTGCCCGTACCTTAAGAAGTGCAGGAGAGAAATGACATCTGCCGTCGCCAGAGACACATACCAGGCACCAGGACAACAAGAGGCAAGACAGCCAAGATACCTTCCAAAAGAAAGACAAACTGATCAGGCACGCTCCACCAGCAAGCAAAACGAAAGTAAAATACCACAAATAATTGAAGAACTGAAGAAGCAAATTACAGCATTCCAGAAAGAAAGAACCGCCGCGGCCGCCAAAAGAACAGAGACCCTACAACTGATTTCTTTACTGCTAGGGGAGATCAAGGACCTGAAGGCAGACAGGCTGGCACACGCTACCCAGCAAGCAAAAATACAGCAAGAAGACGCAGAAAACCTACAAAAGACCAGAGAGCTACTAACCAGCATCAGAGCAGCTCAGGCAGAAAAAGAATTACGCCGACAGTCAGAAAGAGAGGAGAGAATGAAGGAGCTGGCCCAGATAATAACTGCACTGGAAGCCGCGTGCCGCGAAGCCGCCGAGTTAGAGAAAGCCACCGCAGAAGCCGTAACAGCAGCACAAGCAGCTAAGACAGAACAAACTCTGCTGGAGAAGGAAAGAAATACTACTAAAAGGCCAAATACCAACAGGGCTGACAAAGGCGTCTCCACTGACAATGCAAAAATGAAGCATCAGGCGCAAATGACTGAAACAGAACACGAAGAAACCAATGAAGAAGACTTAGAAGAGACCCCAGTCATCACAGAAAAAGGCAAAAAGGTGGCAGCCGGTAAGGTAGAAAGCGAGGCTGACCTTCTAAAAATGGTAGAAGGCTTTAACAAACAGATACACCCGCATAGGATCGAGCTCGACAGGAACCGCTATGTTATCAGTTATGATTACGAGGAGCTGGAGAAACTCGATTTGCTGCCCCCTGAGAAAAAGAAAGCCTTTTTTACACAAATTAACGGATTCCATGACCAGGTGGCAGCAGCCCAAAAACAGCTGGCCCAGATAAGATGGAAACAAAGGAGCCAGGGTACACCAAACAGACGTTACCGCAAATAGTGACAGAGCCAGCAGCCAGTTGATACCACCAAGCCGCCATGACACCCAGTTCCCGTAGAACAAGCCAGCCTCACTGACGCGAGGAAGCACAGCCAACCAGATTTACCAGCTAGGCATGAATGAATCAACAACCAGTCTCACTCCCACCCTACCCGTTCCAGGCCACCCAGGCACATATGGCTGTCCTTTTCAGGACTGCCATTTCCAATCCCAAAAACTGCAAGCTACCACCAAGCCGACGCCGCTGACATGTCGAAGTAAATGAAACAAAACTCAGGCGAAAATTATCGCCACAAAAGGAACAAACATAAGCTCAGATAGCCAATAACCCGTCCTTGAGAAAACAGGCCATCAGGCGGTTAAAGAAGGACAAAGCTTATCTTTTTTTTGTTTTCTTTCAAACCAACAAACGAACAAGAATCTTAGACCTGTCTGTGTTGTACATGCCAACATCGCTCTACAGACACATACCCATGGGTCCATGTCACAGTACACGGAGCTGGGCGGCTGGTGGGTTGAGAAGCTACAGGTGAGAGCAACTTGTGTGCCCGTGGAGTTACTCCTGGTGATTACTGGAAGGTCACAGTCAAGCCGGGGCAAGTCTGTCGACAGAAATGTTACAGTTTGTTGCATTTTAAGTTGTGAAGAACATGAACATCAGTATGAAAAGTATAGGATCATTAGCAACAATATATGAAGTATAAGATCATAAGCAACAATATATGAATTATAAAAACATTAACAAGAATATGTGAAGTATAAGATCATAAGCAACAATATATGAATTATAAAAACATTAACAAGAATATGTGAAGTATAAGATCATAAGCAACAATATATGAATTATAAGAACATTAACAAGAATATGTGAAGTATAAGATCATAAGCAACAATATATGAATTATAAGAACATTAACAAGAATATGCGAAGTTTAAATAAGTAAAAGTAAAGGACCCTTTTCCACGCCTTTGGGCGTATAGGGCATATAGGGCTAGACCTACATTTTTTATAGACCAATCGGCACAAGATGGGTGATGTGGTCAGCATCACGCCAGCCGCCTTTACTTCCAGGGACTGCACCCGGTACCCACTCAAGAC
>CAJHNH020000994.1:0-209588 GCA_905116865.2 Candidula unifasciata | reverse complement strand
GGAAAGGGTGAAGGGGGAGCATGAGGGAGAGAAAAAAATTTTTTTTAAAATAAACAGCTTGATGTTATTAAAATATACATGCTTAGTGTAAATCTAGAGCAGATACTTACAAATATGCGCTTGTTTTTTTTTTTTTTTTTTTCTTCATTCTCCAGTTCCCACATTGGGCAGGGATAGTAGGCATCCATTATTTGCGACCGTCGAGTGTAACGGACCTGACAGAAAGCAGGGAGGACGACAAACTGGAAAAGATAGCAGGGTCTCACGCCCGAGAACGTCCAAGGTTGTTACTTTCCAATACCTTTATGATTTCATCATTCACATCATTTCAACTCTACTTAGCCTAAACAAGTTCATTTTAATTTCGCTTTATTTCAAATAAATCCATGTTTTTTTTTTTTTTTGTGTATATGTTGTTACCACATAGTTGAGTAAATTGTGTACTTAGGTTCAAGTGTCTTTGTGCATATTAGTTTACTTCAGCTAACAAATATTTAAATCACTTGATGGGGGCTTTTAAGTAATGCCAGCAGAGGAGAGCAGTCGGAGGGTTTAATGAGCACCTGGCTTATATCACAGTGGGTGTATCCAGATATCTATCTATCCCTTCTCCTACTCCTGTGGATACAAGTACAGCAAACTTTCATTTCATGGAACGAGCCACTCGCTGTTTTCCCTTGGCTATCCAGGGACTGTCTAGGATCAAACATAGCTTAGATAATAGTCCAGTTTCTCACGTGGGTGGGCATTGTTAAGGTTCAAACCCACACCCTCACTATATCAGTGTTTTTACCCACGTGGGCGCGCGACACACATATGTGTGAGTTCGTTCTGCAGGCTCACATACACACGTACAGATGTACACGTGAATATATTTACAGAGGAACATACTAACTCTCGCATAGGAGAGAAGCACATCCTGTTTGATAAACACAAACAGACGTACAGACATACACAGATAAACTCACTGGTTTGTAAGCTTATTTCGCTGCATGACTGGTAATGAAAATGGATTATTTCTTTCAAACTAAAGAACAAAACTGAACTCTGATTTAAAAAAAAAAAAAAAACAGCAACATGTCGTTCACATGAATGTGTAAATTCCCGTTTACAATATGACTGAGATGTTTGCACCTTTTTCTGTGGAGCCCTCCGACTTCTGTAGGAATATGTTTTTTATTGGATATGGCTACTAAGAAATGTCCTAGGAAGTAAAGACGATCAGTGACCAGGCCCCATGAGCTGATGTTGTGTTTTTTCTTTTTAGTTTCTTTACTCCTGGAATGCCACGCAGCGCCAGAGCAAGAAGAGATCTCTGGAACAGACCCTTCTGTTCACTTCACATATAGTACTTTTTAATGTCTCTGTTATTTCTGCGGTCCATCTTCTGCGTGGTCAAGTTCTGGCTTTGTTATCGCTGTATTTGTACAACACTGCTCTCTTGTGTACCCTGTCTTTTGTCGGTTTCTTTACATGACTAAACCATTTGATTTGTTGTCTACTGATACATTTCTGAATTTGTTTTGTGCCGACTTCCCTCCTGATATCATCATTTCTAAATCGATCTTTACTTATTACAACTAGCATAACACGTAAACATTTTATTTCTGTCCTGGCCATTTTTTACTTCCTTTTTCTGAAAGCAGCGCCATGTTTCACACTGGCAGCACAGCGTTTGTAAGGTTGTATTTTAGTGAAATGAAAGCATCAAATACGTGAGGATCGGGAGTGACTGGGAATTTTTTTTTAAATAGAGTCGTATGAAGGATTTAAAGGGGGAAACCAACGTGTTGAAGATTCACTGCAGCCAACCGTCATTATGGCTGTGAGTGATTGATTCATTACACTGACGTCCTGACCACGAGGGGGGAAAAAAACCATGGTCTTTGCCTTTCAGCACAAAAACCGCACCAGTGTTTAGTTTACCTTTGCAAAACTCTCCTTGATGATGTTGGCTTGGCAGATTAACCTGTCCTTCAGGGACTGCATGCAGTCGTCCCGGACTCTACAGGCTTGTTTCTTGTTGGCGATCTTGCTCAGACCAACCTTGATCATAAACGGTTCCAGGTAGTCTTTCAGTACATCGCTCTTGCGTAGAATAATCTCAGCCTTCTTTTGCGCCTGCATTGACATTAGGTTTGTGAAACAACGGGCAAATGTTGACACAACCATTTAGGGACACACGCATTGAGACAAGCTGGTGTTGGTGTAACTGGAATGGAATTAACATGGTCGAGAACCCCACAAAAATGGTCACTAAGAATATACGAAAAAAGGCAATCAGAGTACGATGTAGCGAGGTCAGTTGTTTGTTTGCTCTGTTATTAAGCATAATTTGGCTGAGTTGTTTGTTTGGCCGAGAATCAACATGTTTATCCCGTAGCTGATTAATAAAAAAAAAAGAAAAGGACCCTTTTCCATGACTTCAAGTGTACAGGCCATATAGACTAGACCTATATTAAGATTTTTAAAAAAAAAGCGTTTGAGGGTGATGTCGTCAGCATTACGCCGGCCGCATTTACTTCCCAGGATTGTATTTGGTACCGACTCAAGGCTGGGTCGACCTGGGAGCCAAGAACATTTTTGAAAGAAAAAAAAAAGTCCTTCTGTGTCAGGACCCGAACCCACCACCTTCCGACCCACAGGCGAATTGTTTGTCAATGGCATCGCGTAATCTCTCCAGAATCATTCAAACTAAATATATACGTGAAAGTGGCAGTAAAATAATTCATGTACAGTTGTTGTATACCAGCAGTCCATTTTCTTTGGCAGTCTCCACTGATACTCTTCTCTATGGTCTGATTGCATTTCTTTAGTTTCACAGATGTTGCTCAAAAAATGGGTGCAGCTGTTAGGCGTGAGTATTTATTTTGGCTTTAACAGCGTATACTGGAATATCGTCTGGACAAGCAGCTTTTCCATCTTTCAGGAAGATGCTAGCTTTTCTTTCTGTGGTATCTCACCTAATATTTAAATAATGGGGGACCTACATTTGGCTGTGTTATTCGAATATCGTAATTGAACTACTATTCAATGGAAACTTGGATGTATGGTGGTCTTGTTCCTTTTCTGATACTTAGTTATGGCAATGAGTTTTTTAAGCTACCCTGATGTCATTGATCAACCTTTCACCACTGAAAACTATGATAATGTTAACCAACGCCAATTCAAAAACACACTCACTAAGAACTAAGACAGCTTTCAAACTGGCAGTACCTAACTATTCATATTGTAAGAACTGTTGCTGTAGCAATACTCCCACCTCGCCCCCCCCCCCCCATTCATTGCCATGTTATACCAGTGTATACAGGGCTCACAGTCTATTCCTCAATTCCGTTTAGTAGCACCACTGCTCTGTGCTAATATTTATTCACCTGTACATTATTTAGCGTCTGTGGCTCAGGGATTGTGAACGTCTTTCACAATGCTGACATATCGTGTGTCAAAGTCAGCTCTAAGTCGTCTGGCAGCAGACCGTTGATCTCGACAAGGCCAAGAGCATCGCATCGATCAGTAAGCACTAGCAAGCTTAAGGTTGGTTTAGTATCCTTTACAGGACGTTGCAGAACCAACCCCAGCAGCCCCTGGCTGTTGTGTGGTTTTTCTAGACAAATTTACGTCCTGTAGTTTACCATTGCTGACTGGACGGTCGGCCCACTGATACCACTGTCAAACCCAACGAAAGGCGAAACCTGCACCTGGGATCGAACCCGGCATCCCGACATTACGAAGCGTTACTAATAAGCTACCGAGCGCAAAAATGCCTAATAAAACGACGCAACGGCCAACAGTGTGACAATGGTGTTGGGCAAAGAAGCGTCCTTGTCCTAGGAAGGGGAAATGCGACTTGAAAACTGCATGTTAACGCACGGCAGACCAGGCTCTTAGCCTTGGCTAGGAGCTGGTCTGACTGACTGACTTCGTACCCCACGAGGACATCACTCAAGCGATGAACACCCGATGACACAAAGTGCCACTATGCGGATGAGGATCACCCGTGGAGAGGTCACGGAAACCGCGTTCAACCATTAGACCATATTTATAGCAGGGCTATATTGCGGCCCCTGGCAAGAGCCAGGGTAGGGTTTCAAAAAGAAAGAAAAAATGCATCGAACACGGGTATGACTAGTGATATGAGTCTCTAATAAGCAGCTGGTGTAAGAAGGAAGTTTATTTAGGCGGACAAGCAGAGCACTGCTCTTATGGTTGAGCAACCTGTGTAGCGTGCTTTTGTTTCAAAGGTATTGAGTGTTACAGTTCTTCTTTAGTGAACTAGACAGACACCGAGGAGGGATCACGATGCATGGGCAACACATAGTCTCTAGAGTACTGCCCAGGCTTTGCGCTATAGAGGGGAACCCTATTCTCCCCAGCCCCCGTAGCACAATATAACACTATCGTCTAGAAAGACGGAAAGGTGACGAAGATACGCTGAACTGACCTTGAGTTTGAGTCTATCGGTTCTCAGGTCCTCGTCAATGTCTGCCTGCACGTAGGTCACCAACAGTTGAGACTCTTCCTCCTCAATGCACCGGGCTTCCAGTGTTTCTTTCATCTAATTGTAACAACAAAACACACACTATGTGTATACGTTATCTATCGGTAATTCATGTACTCATTGTTGTCCGCGTATATGTATAAGATTGATATGTTACATGAAGATTCTTAGAGTATCGTGGGCCAAGAAGATGAAAAATACCGACATTCTTGACAGTTTAATATCCAGCCGGACTGGCTCATAAACAGAATCGTATCTGATTAAATGAATTAATGCAGCTATATTGTAAACCTGTAATGTTAAGTTCTTTTAAGAAGAGGCAGGGGTGGACCAGAATGACGGTGGGCACCGGACATCAAGAACATTCTGGACATGTAAGCTCGGGAGGATAGAAAGTTGGCAACAGACCGAGTAGCTTTCCTGCTGTGATGAGAGCGGGGTTCTGCGAAGGATCTGCTGCATGATTTTATATATATATATATATATCATTGAAGCTGCAGAGATGATCTTTCATAAAGGAACGCTGAGAACTCTGTTAAAGTGGCAAACTACATAATGAAGATGGGCTGTGAACTCACAAAAAAGAACTCAGTACTTGCACTAGAAGAAATCAGTCCACATTCTTTGACGGCAGGAGAGTTATAACGAGACTAAAGAGAAAAGATGTTGCAAAGGTTGGCCTCATTGGACATGGAAGTAAATGTGCATCTCAAATACTTGGCAGTACACGAGTCAGATGGCAGTAGATCTATATGATGACCAGAGTGAGTGCCACATGACATAAACTACAACCAGGTTTTCAAATGCACAGCTTAAAAGGTGTGAAAAAAAATTACAATAACCACGCCATTTTCTTGTAACCTGTCAGTATTTGTTACACATGTCAAGAATGTATAGCACGTGACATCATGGTACAGACAAACATGGCGACAACACAATGACAGTTTAAAGATGGAGGCTCCACTTTTTACATGCACCAAAGAAAAGCAAGTGCAATTTATATCAAAATCCACAAGTTTTTATTTAAGCCCTCATGTTTAAGACGGGCATTATTTTTTATTGTTTGGCTGTTTCAACTTTATACATACGTCTTTCATGCTTGGTATTTTCCCTAAACTCTTTATCACAATTTGTGTCATCAAGCGCTTTGCCGAGTGGCGTGGACGATTACGCTTCTCCATATTTTGCTATTCCGAAAAGTGTGTAGCATGTCGTATGCTGCCATCTATACGTGCCACGGCAATATCCGCTGAGGTTTTTCTTCTTTCGTTGTCTTCCTTTTTTTTTAAATACGTGACTCGTTTCAGTCGTCACAACAAGTTCCAGCTGTTTTTTTTTTCATAATGTGGCCTACAAATGATGACTGTCTCTTGCTGGTGTTTATTGTGTGTCTTTGAGTTTTAACATCTTCTAAAACATCAGGATTGCTCCGTTAATCCTTTCACATCAGTGAACTGGTCGCCTAATTAGCTTACCGGTAGACGACTTCGTCGCCATTCTAGATAGCATTTGGGTCTGCCTTAGTGGATCACATCAACACTGCAGGACTCCTTTTCAGGGTTCTTGGTGCGTGCAATGCTAAGTCATTTTATATGGCGTACAAAATCTAGCACAATTATAACATCCCCTAGCACAATTATAACATCCCCTAGCAAAATTATAACATCCCCTAGCACAATTATAACATCCCCTAGCACAATTATAACATCCCCTAGCACAATTATAACATCCCCTAGCACAATTATAACATCCCCTAGCACAATTATAACATCCCCTAGCACAGTTATAACATCCTCTTCACGGATGTTGGCTACATGTGACGATTGTTTTTCCAAACAAAGCACCTGCCTCTGTTTATCCTTAATCATTCTTATTCTTTCCGGCAGCAACATAAATATCCTTCCCTCCCCACACCCCACACCGCCCTTTTTTCCTGCCCTGACCAAACAAAAAACGAACGTGTGTGAGTGAAATGTCAAATAAGTGATTCTGCATGCCTTCGTATTGTCCATATATGGCTAGGCCTATATTTTATAGACTAATTAGCAGTCGTTAGGTGATGTGGTCTATATCACGATGGTCACTTTTACTTCCCAGGACTGTTTCTGGTTCCCATTTAAGGCTGAGTCATTTTCGTATTTCTTCTTCGCCTCCTTCTTCTTCTTTTTCTCCTTCTTCTTCTTCTTCTTCTTCTTCTTCTTCTTCTTCTTCTTTTTCTTCTTATTCTTCTCTCTTCTTCTTTTCTTCTTCTTCTTTCTTCTTCTTCTTCTTCTTCTCTCTTCTTCTTTTCTTCTTCTTCTTCTTCTTCTTTCTTCTTCTTCTTCTTCTTCTTCTTCTTCTTCTTCTTCTCTTCTTCTTCTTCTTCTTCTTCTTCTTCTTCTTCTTCTTCTTCTTCTTCTCTCTTCTTCTTTTCTTCTTCTTCTTCTTCTTCTTCTTCTTTCTTCTTCTTCTTCTGCTTCTTCTTCTTCTTCTTCTTCTTCTTCTTCTTCTCATCCTCCTCCTTCTTCCTCGCGTTCACCATTTGCAAACTGGCGGAAAGTTCTGGGTGTTCATCCACTTCTGGACTTAGTTTAGTCTTTTTCCAATACCTGAATTTTGCGTGCACATCCGTTTTACAGATCTGGCTCATTTTTATTGCAGATTATTGGTTCTTCGCTTCTCAGGCAGATGCATTCTAACTCCGAATGAAACACCCCTAATCAGTCGATTTTTACTTTACCACATGCTTGTTATAGGCATTGGGTTTATTCTCTTCCCCCCCCCCCCTTTCCCCACCCCCAACCCTAACCACTCCTCCACAAAAGGCCCAGGAGAAGTCAGTGGGTATGTGTGTCGGGGCTACCCTACCTCAGTTTCACTTCTCCTCACTTCTTCCCTGACTTCATTTTCCTTCGCCATTAGGCCAATTAGCATTTGGTAGAGCTCCAGCTCTCCCTTAGCGCGAACAAACAGATCTGCCTGTGAACGAGAAAATGTGTCTGCGTGTCACATTAGATGCCACATCAAATGGCACATCAAATTAACATCAAATAGCACATCAAATGTTAATTCAGATGGCACATCAAAAAGCACATCAAATGTTAATTCAGATGGCACATCAAATAGCACATCAAATGGCACATCACAAATGTCACATCAAATGGCACATCAAATGGCGCATCAAATGTCACATCAAATGCCATATTAAATGGCACATCAAATGTCACATCAAATGGCACATCAAAAGAATGTTC
Organism: Candidula unifasciata; assembly: GCA_905116865.2. Lineage (NCBI taxonomy): Eukaryota > Metazoa > Mollusca > Gastropoda > Stylommatophora > Geomitridae > Candidula > Candidula unifasciata. Next base: position 201,857 of record CAJHNH020000994.1, on the reverse strand, counting down.
ATGTCTTGGAAAAAGAAGCATAAATATCATCATCAGGTGCCTTGCCGACTGGCGTGGGCGATCATGCCTCTCCATAATCTGCGATCTCCTGCAGCATGTATCAGTTCGTGTGCCCACACACCTCCATGCCATGCAACAAGACTGTCTAGCATCTTCTCTCGTTGTCTTCCTCTATCTCTCCTTCCACAGATCTTTCCAGTGGTCACAACATGTTCTATTTTCCCTCTTCTCATAACATGACCGAAAAATGATGACTATCTCCTTCTGATGTCTGTGAATATAACTTATTTTTTTTTAAACAATGAAGAATGCTCTGTGCAGTTTTTCTGTGTCGGTTGAGAAGAGAACAAGAATTACAAAGAGCTACATAAATTCTGTTCTGATAAACGGCGCTGGATCATCAGCAGTTGGAGAAAACTGAAAAATCAGTTTGGGGTGACGGAGATTTTGTTTTATAAACGAATGATGAGAATACCCTGGACAGATATAAAGATGTCTTGAAAGAAACTGACTTACGAAGAGAACTGATTGACAACATCAGAATAAGGCAATCTACATTCTTTGGTCATGTCACAAGAAGGAGAAAACTGCAGTACCTCGTACCGTTGGGAAAGTTCGAGAGGAAAAACGGCAGAGACCAAGAGAGAAGATGTGGGACAGTTTGACATCACGGCATGGAAGATCATCTGTGTCAGAACTGATTGAAAGTATACGAGACAGAAGGTTGTGGATAAACATGACTACAAAAGGAACAAAGGATGGACTAAAGAAGGAAACATAAGTTTTCGTCATTTTGTATACGCTCTTTATCTTTCAATGGACAAATAAAACATAGACGTTAAATCTCTTTTCTTTCGTTAAAATTTTTTAGCCCCGCATAAAATTACCGGCGCCATTTACATGAAAGAAAGTGAGTAGACAATCCTGGTTGTTTTCGATTGTCTTCAGTACCGCTTCAATATTCCTCCAGGGGATGATCCAACCAACTCGTTTGACTGAATATTTCTCTTCTTTTACTTTTTTCTAGCTGGCTAGCTTTTGTAACTTCTGTATTTTAGAAGGTGAGATAGCCACTCTAAACTCTGGTCTACCGTTACGTTAGTAGCTTTTACGACATGCCTTGTTGGGTAAACCTTTGTTGGGTGTAGTGTTATTGTTCTTTGCTTTTCCTAAAAGTCCCCACAATACACGAGCACGTTCTAGCATTTAGCATTTTGTTTTAAGCCCATTTTTTTTTCTATTTAGAGAGTGAGCTGAGAGAGAGGGACAGACAGACAGACAGACAGACAGACAGACAGACAGACAGACAGACAGACAGACAGACAGACAGACAGACAGACAGACAGACAGACAGACAGACAGACAGATGAAGAAAGGGGTGGAGGTGTGTTGGGTGGGGGGGGGGGGTAGAGGGTAACAGAGTGCAACAACCGTATTATACTGGTACCTCAAAGCACCAATGAAGCTCAGGGGACCAAGTTAAAATTTGAGTCTCGTCCCACCACAGGGCAGGTTTGGTGAAGTGTCGGGTACTACACACGATTCTGTGATCCTCCACGTGGTACTCGATGTCTATCTCGTCAAGCCACACCGTGTACGTGATCTTGGCGATGTCACTGTTTGCCGGAACTTGCCGATTTCGGTGAAAACATTCAATGATTGTCTGAATCGGTTTTTAAAAAAAAAAGATGGCATGAGAGAAAAAAAATACACAGAGTTCCATCGTCCCACTAAGAAGAAGAGGAAAGACAAGAAACAGAGATTTATTCTTTTATTCCCCCGTGTGGGTTCCGGGATAAGACAACTATTAACCTAAACAAGCATTTCCTAAAATTAGACTGAAACTTTTCTGAAAACGGATGTCTTGGGCTGAGAGACGCAGATATCAGAGCCTAGCTGTAAACTACAACAAAACGTGTCAATCGACTCTTTAAAAGTGAAAGTAGAAGAAGCAGTGGTTGTTTTAGTCCCTAGTAGTTACACATTATGCTGTTTCTATTTCAAATACTACTTGCTTTAAATTAAGAATGCGTGAGTAATTTAATAACGTAAAAAGTAAAAGCTAAAAGACTGAAGGAGTTACATTAATTTAGGGATAAAATATGTTAATGTAATAGAACATTTAGATATAACTTAGAAAAATAAATGGTAGATATGGAGCAACCAGGTAACGTATGGTAAATTGCTTGGTGTTATAAGAAATAACGGTACACTTGACACCATAAAAATGGATAGTTCTTTTTTATTTCAGTAGGAGACAGTTGTAAGTTACTTCAGTACTTTCTAATTCATAGTCAGTGTTGCATGCAATAAGAAGAACTATACAAGGAAGCATGTACAGCAGGAGTGCACCGTTCATAGATGGAAGATCCCTGGTCTATAATTGTTTCAGCCCATTACCTCCTAGACAACTTCAGAGGGTTGGCCAACCTGGGTTATGACTCCCAGGCCTCGATCTTCTCGTCCTGCACTTTACCGGATGTTCTCAGACTGGGACAAGAAGAAAATGGTGACTATGCAACGGGTACTGTGAGATTCGAAGTTAGATATATGTATTGTCGCTGCGGTAGCCTATTAGATCAGCCGGCTACCTTAACGACCAAGTGACACGCTTACGGTTGGTTCATCGGACACATGTTAGACTTTTGCAGTTCACAGAGGGACACTGGCAGACATTTAAGACACATTTAAGGGATAAGACGTTCTTTTCCACTAGAGGTCCGGACCAGACTACCGAGGTCCATCCCCCACGACGTTCCGTTGCATCCAGAGCCATCTCGAAGCTCTTCAGAATTTACTCTGGTGTATAAAGAGTTTATAAAGTCAGGGCTTTGTGAAGCATAGGCACACACAGTTTTCATGTTGTGTTGACGAGTTAGGAATATAAACATATGGGCACTCTGGGAGATAGTGGAGCATCAGCCACTGGGGAAACATGAGTCGCTTGAAGTTTATGATGAACTTGTGACATCACAGATATTTTGGTGTCCGTGCGGGTCGACAGACGGGTGGGTTTTGAACCCCGTGAATTAGCGAGAAAGTGAGATCCACGCGGAATCTACAGCGGATAGGAAAAACCCCTAGTAGTTTGAGTCAGTCACTTTCAGGTCGTCTAAGTGTATGAACGTGTGCACGAATTGCTTAAATGTGTCATGATACAGTTTTAGTAATGTGTTTTTATTCTGTGGAGTTTGAATGGGGGATCATTAGTTAAGCTTAATTTCTCTGTTAAAGTGATTTTCTAGAATGGACTTGTGCCGGCTATGTGTGTGGGGTCGGTACGGCTGCGGTTATGTAGTTTTCTGGTTGACGTTGTCCTTAGAGCACAGAAGGTGCTGGGGAACTTTGTGCTTGTTGACCAACGTGGAGTTGTGATTTCGAAGTTTCGGAGGCTGATTAACACGATGTTAGAGATACTTCAATGAGTGACTGGGGAAGCAGACGGGAGGTCTGAATTTTTTCTCCAAGTGGTGCATTTACCTTCAATCCTCGGGTAGCGGTTTCTTTTAGAGAAAGAATCGTCAGAGGATTGTCACTGCACATCACTTGGGTGTATCTACGCGATCGGGTGTAAGTCTTCCTTAGCAGGGATACTGTAAATAGTTCCCTAGGGTTTATTGTCCATATCTGGAGAGACTGCAGATGTGAGTATCGGGAAGACAGTAGAGACTTGACCGTGAATATTTTTCACCTATTCATCTTCGTCGCAATGTATTTGTCCATACCTCTTGCCCTGTGTTTCTTTTGTACCACAGTCCCAAAACCATTAGGATTTTTAAAAAAAAAAAACATTACCCGTCCTGGGAATAGAACCCGAGTGCTCGAGGATCCTGGAACTGTAAAACGCATTCACTCACTTATTTTCTGGCCCTATACGCCTCAAGGCGTGGAAAAGGGTCCTTTACTTTACTAACCTTTTCAAATCGTCAGGTTCTAACTTTCTTCTCATTGCATTTGTATTTCCTTTTATTTCTGTTTCCCAGTCGGTCCTATAAATAGTTCCTAGATTCCATGAGCTAATTCCGCAGACGTTCCCAGGTAATCGGGAAAGAACCTACTTTTTTGAATGCTCATAGAGTTGTAAATTATCCTGTCTCTGTTTACTAATTTGTTGGTACATAAAACAGCATCAACCCCCCCCCCCCCCCAAAAAAAAAAATTTGGGGGGGGGGGGGGGGGTCTGACTTTCCTATCAAATAAATATCATCTGTCAGCTAGAGGTAAGATGTCCTCATCGAATACCTTGATATAACTCCTGCTTTTTCGTACATTTCCAGGTGTATTCTTCTTCTTCGCGTTCACCGGCTGTAAACTCTGGGGGGGGGGGGGAACTTGTGGTTGTTCGTCCACCTCTGGACTTTAGCTCTGTTCCAGAACCTGAATGTTGCCTGCACATCCGTTTTAGAGATCTGGTTTATTTGTATGCACACTGCTGGTTCATTGCCTCGCAGGCTGATGCACTCTGACTTCGAAGGAAGCCTCCAGTTAGGCGACATGCTTTCTGGGGGGAGGCAGTAAGTCGAATACCCCACCCCCCCCCCCCCCCCCCCCCTCCCCTAACAACGGAATCAGGAACCAACATGGGGACCCAGAAATATTTAAACGGAATGTTCCAAAATACTGTCTAGAGTTAACAGTTAACATAGCAAACTATTCCCTATAGTTAAAATAAATATATAACACATATAGATTAAAAATGAATGCTTCAAAGTGATATCCATATTAGATCTGAATGCGTCACGTACTATTTGTACTTCAAGTGAATTCATCGAAGTACCATACACGTTTAAATTAAATGAATCAAAGTATCATCTGCATTTAAAACGAATATATTTTTGCCACTGTAAACCAGTGAATAAAATTTAAGAATTAAAATACCATATACATGTAAAGTCGGCGACTGTGGCTTAGGCGTTGCGAACTCGCTTCGTAATGCCGGGGTGCAGGGTTCGATCCCTGTTGCGGATGATTTGTCTTGCGCTGGTTTCGACAGTGGTACCAAGAGCTGATCGTTTAGAAGCAATGGCAAACTATTGAGCGTAAAATTTGCCTAGAGAAGCCACAACAGCCAGTAAATGCTGGGGTTGGTTCTGGAACGTTCTGTAAAGGATACGCAGCTAACTAACTAACTAACTAACTAACTAACTAATAAATGTAAAATCCGTGTATCAAAGACCCATAAGCATTAACAAAATTTATTTTAACTCTTTCAGTACCAGGAAGTTTCACATTAAATGCCAAAATGGAGAAATAGCCAAGTTGAAAAATCTGTAAGGTATTTTTTTCAAAGCGGCAACATATACTGTGGTAATTATCATTAGATAAATTTTGTAGTATGCTCTGACTAAAGTTTAATATTAAGAGAGCACCGTATGCTATTGGGGGAGGGGGGGGGGGTTAAAGGATATAGCTACTCGTATCTCACACAGCAGAAGTTGCTTGGGACTGACAGATGAAAGGTTCTATCTAAAAACTGTACCTCTATTGGTCTAGAACTTGGTGTAACGAGTTGTGGGTTTTCCAGCACTTTTCCTCGCTGTCCAAACTGAATCTCGGTGTAGTACTTTCTGTCTTCGCGGCCTTGATAGTGCCGTTTTATGCTGTTACAGTCTTCTTCTCTTTTTATTTGTCCATCAACTCTTTTATTAGGCTCGTACAAAATAATTCTCCATTTCTCGGGTCCAGGGGCATAAGCCAGATATTGGTGTTCTGTAAAAAAACAAGTTGTAGCCAATTATTTCAACATATATTGATGTTATATAACACAAAAGGTGACAGATCGGTTCTATCAACATATATTGATGTTATATAACACAAAAGGTGACAGATCGGTTCTATCAACATATATTGATGTTATATAACACAAAAGGTGACAGATCGGTTCTATCAACATATATTGATGTTATATAACACAAAAGGTGACAGATCGGTTCTATCAACATATATTGATGTTATATAACACAAAAGGTGACAGATCGGTTCTATCAACATATATTGATGTTATATAACACAAAAGGTGACAGATCGGTTCTATCAACATATATTGATGTTATATAACACAAAAGGTGACATATCGGTTCTATCAACATATATTGATGTTATATAACACAAAAGGTGACAGATCGGTTCTATCAACATATATTGATGTTATATAACACAAAAGGTGACATATCGATTCTATCAACATATATTGATGTTATATAACACAAAAGGCTACAGATCGGTTCTATCAACAAATATTGATGTTATATAACACAAAAGGTGACAGATCGGTTCTATCAACATATATTGATGTTATATAACACAAAAGGTGACAGATCGGTTCTATCAACATATATTGATGTTATATAACACAAAAGGTGACAGATCGGTTCTATCAACATATACTGCTGTTCTATAACACAAAAATTCATAGACAGGCTCAATACAAATCTAGATGCTCTGTAATGCATACTGAGGTGGATTAGTCCCATCGGGATATACTGAAGATATATAACACAGAATGATGTTAAAATATGGACTGTGGGTAATACAAATTACAGTGAAATATTTTCCATGACAACAAAAACTGTCCTAGGTAGAACCGACCTGTACCATGTCAATCATCTTGATCACATAAAGTAAGCCCCATGAGCAACCATCCGCACCCACTCCACTGTATTGCGGTGGGGGAGGAAGGGAGAATCCGAGACAATTGGTAAGGGTGCTCACTGCATGTGCCCCGAAAACTGTTGACAAAATACTCGTAACTGACAATGGTCTGCCTTGGCAAATGGTAAATGGTAAAGTCGGGAAATGTCAACCAGCGTTATTGCACACGGTTATAAGTGCTCTGCCACCAGTACGGACAGCTGACAAGAAACTGTCCGCCTGTGTCGCCGTTCTTACGTAACTCTGTAGCTACAGCGACGTTCCTCCATTTACCCTAGATGGTCACTCTGGTACCTATTTCCTAGAGGCTGGGTGAGCCCCGGGAACCGCCCGGTTTCAAACAACGACCGTGGCTGCAGCGAGTCGCAGCTAGATTTGAAAGCGAGCCTCCTATCGGTTGCGTTAACGTAAATGGTAAGGGTGATTAGCGTATCCGCCCAGAAAACTATTGACAAAATACTCGTGTATTGACAAAGGTCTGCCTTGGCTTGCTCGCAGTACTAGACATGGAGGTCTTAGATTTATTTCACTGGAAAGAGTCATCATCATCATTATCATCAATTTCCATTTCTGTCTTTAAGCGTTGTAGGGAGGAGCAGTTTGCGATCCATTGCTTGATGGACAGCATTAGCTACTGTCATTCTGTATCGATGTAGAAGCTCTTTATTCTCATCAATCCATGTGTCCATAGTGCGGCCTCTTGCTTTCACTGCAAATCTTTTCATGTGTAGTGCCTGTGTGGTAGTTGTTCTGGTTGCATTCTTACTAAATGACCAAACCATTTGATCTTCTGTTTCTCAATGAATTTGTTGCATGGTGTTTTTCCTACAATCTGTCTTATAATATCATTTATAACTTTGTCTCGGATGGGTAAATTGTTGGCTTTTCTCAGGCATCTAATTTCACAGGTAATATTTTTACGTAGGTTAGCATTTGATAGCTTTCACATGCGATGCCTAAGAAGACTACTTGGCATTAAGTGGCAGGACAAAATCACAAACACTGAGGTACTGGAAAGAGCAGGTACTACAACAGTCTTTTCCATGCTCAGTCAACGAAGGCTCTGGTGGCTGGGCCACACCCGGAGAATGGAGGATGACAGAGTCCCTAAAAACATTCTTTATGGTGAATTAAAGGCAGGTAGAAGATATAGAGGCCGACCTCTACTATGGTATAAAGATGTGTGCAAGCGGGATATGAATGATACAGGTTATGAGGTGGACTTATTGGGACAAAATAAAATTACCTTGACTCCCAGGTCGACCCAGCCTTGAGTGGGTACCGGGTGCAGTCCCGAGAAGCAAAGGCGGCCGGCGTGATGCTGACCACATCACCCATCTTGTACTGATTGGTCTATACAAATTTAGGTCTAGCCTTATATGCCCTATATGCCTAAAGGCGTGGAAAAGGGACCTTGACTTTACATGGGAACAAAACCTCATGGACCGTGTTGTGTAGAAAGGGCACACCAGGAAGGGAATGAGAGTAAAGGAAGATATGATTGCAGAAAGGATGAGAGCTGAGCGTCTGAAAAGAAACGGATGAAACACAAATGTTGTTAACAATGGTCTTGAAATCCTATGCTATCATTGTGGGCGGGTCTTTCTAATCACACTCGCCATCGCCATGGGCTGTGAGTCCCATACCTCCTCATAGCGCAATATAACACTATCGTCTGGAAAGACGGAAGGTGCCAATCAATCAGCCTTTGATTATGTCTAAGTCTGGCACTGGTAGCACAGGTTGGTATGAATATGCTGTTTATAATCTGTTTTCTTGGCGCTTATGTTTGAATGTCTTGATAACGGTATCTGCTGGTGTATAAGTGCATTGGCTCGTTGTCTTTTTCTTTGTCTTCCCGATCCATTCTCCAGTCCTCCGAGAATATACTTCCTAGATATTTAAATTATTCAACTTGCTTCAGTCATGTACCATTCAATTCGAAGGAGTAATGCAGGGTAAAGACAACGTTACATAATACAAAAATAAATGGATAATTAAATCAATCAGAAAACTACTAGCCCTAGCCTAAGACAGCCACTTTTTTATGGACAGATCAGAACAATTCACTGTCCTGCGCCTTACAACAGGGCACAAACGAATAGCACCCACATGTGTATGAATATAAGATTTGCGTCATGTGAAGACGGGGAGAGTCGCCCCAGACAGCAGAACGTGTACTGCAAGACTGCACTGAATATGGCAAATGAAGACATTCCTTTTGGTCGAAAAAGAATAGTGGAAATTAAACTATACGGAGCACTAAATGATCTAAAAATGACGGCGAAATTTATACGAGACAAAAATTGATGATCCTCATATCAGTCAAACGAAAGAAAAAGAAGATGACGTCTACGAAAGAACCATATCCAAGAGACTTGTTGGAATGAAGAGGTTAGCATTGGTACAGAGCTGGTTGGTTGGGGAGGTATTTGGGGAGGGGGGGGGGTCTAGTAGCAGGAGATGATAGATAAACTAGATAAGCCGGTCTTCACGTTGACTGATCTGATTTATGAAGATGATGAGATGACGAAAACAAGAACATAGTACAGTGACGCGGTAATGATCAGATGCTTTCAGCAGTAGATTTCAAACTGATCAATACTTCGATTGTCGTAACAGCATCTTGTTAATATGAACTAATTCCTTTAGAAAAAAAAAAACGACTGTGATGACCCTGTTTTGCATGGTCTCCACGTTCTAGCAAGCCAAGTGGAAGATCCGTGCGACAAACAACCGCACGAGAGTCTTAGGGCCAGTTAAGTAGACATGGGCAGGCCCGAGCTAGACTCGTGGTCAGATGGTTACCAGAAGTCGTAGAAGACGGTTGTGTTAATAGAAGATGTAGTTCTTATGTCGTGTTAATGACCAGTGTTTGAAAATGTCGCAAGCGATGGAAGTATGAATAATCGTTGGAGCATGTTGAATAAATGCAACAGAATAAACTGACAGCATGTACAAGGAAGCTGAGCGGCGTTTGTGTTAACAGTCCTAGACATTAGAGCAGTGCAAGTAGACATGTTGCAGTAATCATATAGAGTTGAATCGTGGCGAAGCAGGTACTTCGTAAGCCAAGGTTCATCTCAACAAGCGTAGGCTGATATTTGCTTTGACCTTTCTTTTCGGTTCAGACAAACGTTCTAGAAAATGGAAGTATGGTAATTTAGAAAAAAAGAACGATAAGAAAATGTAATTATTGACACTGTCAGAAAGTGGTGGGAGTTAGGTTCAGGTGAATCGTTGTCCCATCTGAGTCAGTTTCGTTGACCTCTCACAAAATTGGTGATTTGGACCCACATTCATTGTTTCCAACAACAAGAACATTACAGGCAAGCAAAATACTGGAGCTGGGTTCTGGACGTCCTGAAAAGGATGCACAGCTAACTCTTGGAAGAAAGGAAGGAAATAACAATTGTGTTAAAATAATAAAAGCATAAAACTGCTGACCTCGGATAAAATCTGGTCTACCCACGGCAAAGTTCTCGATGACTTTTCCCGTGCTGATGTGGAGAAACCTCATCTCTAGCATGTCGGCTCTGTCCTTGTAAATCTCTCTGGTGTATGCGAGCTCATCACCTGCGTTTTGTATACATTTATCTCATGACGTCAGTTTGGTCCATTTAATAAAATCATTGTTACACTCGTTCTGGTCTATTCATCTCTTTCACTAACAAACAAATTCCCATACATATACATATACATACACATATACATATACATAAATATATACATATACATATACATAAACATATACATAAACATATACATATACATAAACATATACATATACATCAATCTCACAGCCTGTATAAGGACCCTCTTCCGTGCCTTCGGGTGTATTGGGTATAAATGACTAGACCTATATTTTATAGACCAAGCGGCACTTGGTGGATGATTTGGTCAGCATCACGGCGGCCGCCTTTACTTCCCATGACTGTACCTGGTACCCACTCAAGGTTGGGTCGACCAGGGAGCCAAGGTCATTTCTGAAACAACTGTGACTCCTATCAGGACCCGAACCTACGACCTCCCGATCCGCAGGCGAGCGCCTAGCCGCTAGGCCACGGCGGCTTCCCACAAATAGTTAACAAGAGTTAGTTGCATGTCCTTTACATAAGATTGCAGAGCCAGCCCATTATTTTTTGTTTTAGGTTGTTGTGGTTTTTCTAGGCAAATTTACGTCTAGTAGTTTGCCATTGCTTTCTGGGCGGTCGACTTCTCGATACTACTGTCGAATCCCACGCAAGGCCGCAGCTGGGTTTGAACCCAGCACCCTAGCATTACGAAGCGCGTTCGCAACTCCTAAGCCACAGACGCCGACCTCCTGCCCATTTTTTATACTGTTTAAAAAAAGAAACGCATAGTTATCAGCGTTTTTATTAGTATTCATTACTTTGCCACACACCATACCAACGGAAAAGGTCTATGCTGAAAAACTATCGTGACCCAGATGCAAAAAGAAACAGTGTCAATGGATTGGCGGAGCCCTAAGGTATTTTTGTGTGAAATTTGAGTAATTTAACTTACTACATTACAAAGATGCAGAATGTCAAAATTGTGAGTATGTTTGTTCCTTTCAGTAAATATGCGTTTATTTTTTTTTACGGTATATCTTTCTAGAGAAGTCAGTGGATTGGCCTGCTCTTCTGTGTCACTGTTTAAGCCGAACAATAAATAATGACACTGTGGACGGACTAATAGCAATAAGGAAACAGTTTCCTTTGTTTTTAGAAGAATGTAAAAATATCGTGGACAGAAAAGAGAACAATTTCTATAAATAAACACTAATATAGCAGTCTTTACTTACACCGTAAATCATTGTGACGCCGAATTTTCCGCACCAATCCATCAGGATTAAGGTAACGACAGTAGTCGTCCACTATTGTGTATTTATACCTTCTCGTTCTTTTGCCGTTGGGGTAAAGGCGTGCGTAGTCTGTTTTGATGCAAAGTTCAAGAGAGTATACAATACAATCATTTTCGTCTACAACTTGTATATTATCCTAAAAAGTTACTTTTCTCTTTACCGGACGTTGTAGAACTAACCCCAGCATTGTTTAACCGTTTATGATTTGGCTAGGCAGTTTAACGTTCAGTACTCTGCCATTGTTTAGACAGAAGATAGAAAGAAAAATGCGAAAAGAGCAAATAAGTTACAAAGAGAACACTGGAAAAGACAGCCACACTGGAAAAGACGGCAGCACCGAATGCTTATAGCACCAAGCATAAAGAAGTAAAGAAATGTCAAAGAAAAGCAACAACCGCAATGACAGTGGATATTAGATTATTACATAAAATAACAAAGGATCTTAGTCGGAAACATTTTAGCTTTAATGAAGGAAACCTGAGAGACACAACATTGGAAATAATAACAACGGAAAAAAGAAAGGTTGACAGATGGCGAGAATATTTTACCGAGCTGCTAAATAGGTCAGCATCAGATATTCCAGTGGAAACTAGAAAACTGTGGCTAACTCCTAGAAATGGATATTGGGCCAATCAGCGTTAAAGAAATAGAAACGGCAATAAGCAGTATGAAGAATGGGAAGGCATCAGGTGAAGACCAAATTAGTGCTGACATTTTAAAGGAAGACACACTGTTTACAGCAAAAGCACTGCATGGAATATTCAACAAAATATGGATAAATGAAGTGGTCCCAACAGACTGGAAAAATGTAATCATTTCACAACTGAAGAAAGTTGATCTCTCACACACTCCAACAACTGGAGAGGCTGCGGGCTCGCTGCAGCCCACGGTCGGTGTTCGAAACCAGACGGTTTCCTGGGTTCACCCAGCCTCTATGTAATGGGTACCAGAGTTGACAATCTTGGGTAAATAGAGGAACGTCGATGTAGCTACGGAGTAGCTTGCGGACGGCGTCACGGGTGGGCAGTTTCTTATCAGCTGCCCGTACTGGTGGCAGAGCACTTATGGTTTATAACCGTGTGCAATGACGCTGGTTCTTATCTCCCGAATTTACCTTTACCTGTGATATGCGATACGGCGCAGACCTGCTTAGAATAGATATCAAACTAAAGTAAAACCAGTCAGCTTCACATCAAAAATATAAACAAGCTAGCATTCTGACCAGATATCCTTTATCAGTACATTACATAAATATTATTGTTGTTCGTTTATCACAGGTGATGATAACCAGTCCTTTTATTCACTGGTGACTGAATTAGGTTTTGTGAGTGCGCTGATGATTCATAAGTCCAATTCTAGCACTGAAAGTTTGTGTGCTGCTATGTAGACGAGGGATTGAGGCCGGATCTCTCTAGTGATTTGCTTCAGCGTCTGTCCTGGCTTGTCTTTTTCGAATTGCTGCTGCAGGTCTAGCAGCTCCATGGGAGCCAGCTCCTCGATGAAGAGAGGAGCGTCAGGTGGAGCGGCCACATGCAGAGACTTCCTTGGGTTTAGGATAAATACAGAGGTCTTTCAGTGAGGTCTTAGGGTTGTTCTTGAAACGTTTCTTCTGTCCACCTTAAGAGCGTTTTCTTTTTTGTAGCTTGCCATAGCAAATTTTTTTTTTTTTTTTTTTTTGGTAGTCGGTGGTCAGGTATGACATTGCATGAATATGAAACACCACAAAGGCAAAAAAGAGTACACAAAATCACTGAGCTAAAGTAATTTAAAATATTAAAGGTTGCCTTCCTCGCCATTAACTGTACTAGCCATATAGTATGTTTTATAGACCAGTCTGCGCTCGCTGGATGGTGTTGTCAACAACACGCCTGCCGCCTTCACTTCCCAGGACTGATAATTTTGTTTTGTGGGGGGGGGGGGGGGGTTACATTTTCATGCGGATTTGCAGCCACAATCTTCGGGCCTGAGGCAAGCGCTAGCCGCTATACCGTGGCGGCTTCCCTTAACTGAAATAACTTGAAAGAGATCTACATTGTCTGTCCAGCTGAAGCAATGACACACATGTGTGCTTTCGGCTGCTTAGAAAAACGACATTCGTCTTTGACCCGGTTGTTGTCAGTACAAACTGGGCATGTGTATTTCTGCTGAGCGATTGGCTCCGATGTCTATCAGTCTTTTCCGCTATGGCCTTGTTGATGTTAATAACCCGGTCAACTGGAGTTGTTCGTCTATAAACGATACAGAGACAAGAGTCTGTAAACAATACAGGTATAGAGTCTGTAGACAATACAGGGGTTGAATCTGTAAACAATACAGGGAGAGAGTCTGTAAACAATACAGGGATAGAGTCTGTAGACAATACAGGGGTAGAGTCTGTTTAACAATACAGGGGTAGAGCCTATAAACAATACAGGGATAGAGTCTGTAGACAATACAGGGGTAGAGTCTGTTTAACAATACAGGGGTAGAGCCTATAAACAATACAGGGATAGAGTCTGTAGACAATACAGGGGTAGAGTCTGTTTAACAATACAGGGGTAGAGCCTATAAACAATACAGGGATAGAGTCTGTAAACAAAACAGTGGTAGAGTCCGTAAACAATACAGGAATAGAGTATGTAAGCAACACAGGAGTTGAGTTTGTAAACAATACAGGGATAAAGTCTGTAAACAATACAGGGATAGAGTCTGTTTAACAATACAGGGGTAGAGTCTGTTTAACAATACAGGGGTAGAGTCTGTTTAACAATACAGGGGTAGAGTCTGTAAACAATACAGGGATTATTCTACAGGGGTAGAGTCTGTAAACAATACAGGGATTATTCTACAGGGGTAGAGTCTGTAAACAATACAGGGGTAGCACCATATGGTTCAAGATGTTGTATCTGGACCTATGCTTGAACTTTTTTAATTACTGATTTAGTAACTATGTCAGTGACGTCTCTTACCTCATCGATGCGTGGGTGGCTTATTGGTCAGCCAGTGGGCGACTCGGTTGGAAGGTGGTAGGGTCTAGTCATTTCATCAACGCTGAAAGTATTCTTTTTAGGGCTACAAGGTGGCGAGCAGCTTTTAGCCATTGTTAAGGTTAGTTGCGTATCCTTTACAGGACGTTGCAGAACCAACGCAAGGCGAATGGCCCGCACTTGGGATCGAACCCGGCATCCCGGCATTACGAAGCGTTACTTACAAGCTAGGGTTAGTTGCGTATCCTTTACAGGACGTTACAGAACCAACCCCAATAACCCCTGGCTGTTGTGTGGTTTTTCTAGGCAAATTTACGTCCAGTCGTTTGCAATTGCTTTCTGGACGTTTGGTTTTCTTGATACCACTGTCGAAACCAGCGCAAGCCGCATTGCCTGCAGCTGGGATCGAACCCGGCATCCCGGCATTACGAAACGTTCTCATCGACTTAGCCCCAGAGCCGACTTGAGTCATGGATATGAGCAACAAAAAAAAATACAGACTAGCGTAGAGGTCTTGGGTGCCCTTATTTTAATTCTTTTTTTTTTAGAGGTTGAATAGGGTATCTTAATTTTGGTCCCCCCCACCCCCCCCCCCTGGATTGCCATCCAAGGTTAAATTCTTGAAGTCGCCGGGCTGCCATATCATCATGTAACAGGTTAAGTAACATTCCACTTCTTTCTGAAGCAAAGAAATCGTTTACATTTAAAACACAGATGTAAAATAGTAGTCCAGTAGTGTTCAACCTACCCTCCCTGGACACAAACAGCGGCAGGCTCCAAGACATAGGGAGGTCCAAGTTCAGCTCCTCCGTGCAGAGGTCTCCCTGCCCAAAGTAATATCAGTAGACCAGTGCTCATATGTTTTCTTCTTTTTTACATTATAAACGACTAGCAAAGATACACACAGAATAGCAGATTTACAACCGAAGGTATTTATTGTTAGTAATACTCAATAGTGTATCAGTTGTGATAGCAGTAGCATCAACAACAAAAGCAGCAGCAGGAGTAGTAGTAGTAGCAGCAACAGAAGCAGCAACAACAGTATCAGTACCAGACGCAAAACCAACAGCAGCAGTAGTAATACTAAAGTAAAGGACCTTTTTTCACGATTTAGACGCATAGGGCATATAAGACTAGACCTAAATTTAATAGACCCAATCGGCACAAGATGGGGGATGTGGTCAGCATCACGCCGGCCGTTTTTTCTTCCCGGGACTGAGCACGGTACCCACGCTGGGTCGACCTGGGAGCATAAATTATTCTGAATAATTTTCGTTCTTCAAAAGACAAGACAATTTGGTGGCCCGTAAACATCCAGGTAGTAAATTTGTTTACATAGTTGGGGAATGTTAAAATAACATTCAAGATTAGATAGGGTGTTGGAGTGACGCAAAGACTTCATTTCAGCAAGAAATAAATATCGAATGGATATCTCGTTGGCTGTTTGTGGTTTTTCTATGCAAGTTAATGTCCAGTAGTTTGCCATTGCTTACTGGACGGTCGGCTTCTCGATACCTCTGTCAAAACCAACGCAAGGCGCAAGGCCCGCAGATTATATGCAGATTCTTGGTGCTTTGCCTCTCGGAAGATGACCAACCTATTAGTCCACTCCTACGAGATGCCTATTAGGGTGGTGGTGGGTCTATTCTAATTTCACACACAATGGGGCTCCGGAACTCACACAAGGAAGTAATAATGTTAAGTTGTTAGCTAGTTGGAACCCTATACAATACACTGTAGAACCAACCTGCATATTTTTTTTTTCTTTTTGGTTTTACTGGGGAAATTTTACGTTCACTGTTAAATTAAGTAGTAAATTACTCTAGTAACAGTATTTAGTAGAAATATTAGCGGTAACTTCGCAGCAGCAGCTGCTGGTGTAGTAGTATTTTAAAATCAAAGTTGAAGCAGCTGAAGCAGCAAAAGTAGAAGTAGTAGCAATAATAGGAGGAGGTATAGTTGTAGTTGTAACATCAGTAGTAGCTGCTGTATTAACAACACAGCAGTAGCAGCAGCAGCAGCAGTAGTAGTAGTAGTAGCAGCAGTAGCAGCAGCAGCAGCAGCAGCAGCAGTAGTAGTAGTAGTAGTAGTAGTAGTAGTAGTAGTAGTAGTAGTAGTAGTAGTAGTAGTAGTAGTAGTAGTAGTAGTAGTAGTAGTAGCAGCAGTAGTAGCAGCAGCAGCAGCAGTAGTAGTAGTAGTAGTAGTAGTAGTAGTAGTAGTAGTAGTAGTAGTAGTAGTAGTAGTAGTAGTAGTAGTAGTAGTAGTAGTAGTAGTAGTAGTAGTAGTAGTAGTAGTAGTAGTAGTAGTAGTAGTAGTAGTAGTAGTAGTAGTAGTAGTAGTAGTAGTAGTAGTAGTAGTGGAAGTAGTAGTAGTAGTAGTAGTAGTAGTAGTCAACCTTATCGAGGTTTCAACTTCCCTGTATTTGGGTTTTCCTATACTCGCTTCGTTCCTGTGCCAGTGAAAATCAAATGAAATGTTCCTCATTGTCCCATTTGCAAAAACTGGTGAACAGACAATTAGTCCCGGACACAATCCAGAAATATTTGCACACAGCGGTAGTAGTAGTAGTATTTGAAGTAGTAGTGGTGGTGGTAGTAGTAGCAGTCGTTGTAGTAGTAGTAGCAGTTGTTGTTATTGTGTGGTGTGTTGGTGGTGGTGGTGGTGGTAGTGCAGGGTTATCACTATCTGGTAATCTGGTAATCTGGTAATCCTAGTTTAAGCTTCATAGCAAACGGGTCACCCCACAGTTGCTCCGCTCCTGTGCCAACGAAAAACAAACTCAGCTCACAGTGTCACGCCATGCACTCAACTCAGAAGCTGGGCGACGAAACTTCATCCTTCCAGTCTACAAATGGAGCAAAAATGCAACGGCCACCGTCTGGCAGAGAGAAAAAAACATATGCCACGGCTTTATAAAAAAAAAAGGTTGCCGTGCCTAGCGTCCATTTTGACCGGAAGCATTATATGAGGGTTAATAAACGGTCACCCCAGCAGTACCCTCCTTATTAGCTGGGGAAGGGACTTAGGACATTACATCCACCAGCAGGCGTCGCCCCTACAACGACCTGCCTGCCATCGTTAACGACTCTTCACCCAACAGCCAAGCAGTTCTTTGGCACGAAGGAGACACCTTGAACTTGGGTTTCGGACTGCCGACTCCCTACTAAGATGTTATTTTATATTTTGTTATCACAATTGATGTCACTGCACATATGGCATACCCATGCGTATGTTCTGCATACTTGCTCTTCCCTCTACCACCATAATTTGTCATGCATACTAAGATTTTATAAAAACATGCATGCATCTAGAGTTTTATTCTAGTTGTTTCTTTACAGAAGAACAAACACACATGTCCACACAAGGTGAAACAAAAACTAGCACAAACCGTCAGATTCAGTTGCAGCTTCTTTTCCGTAACCTCTTCAGGACTTATCTGAACATGCAAGTCCTGCCCTGGGAAGATGTACTCCCAGTCACAACTGTTTCCAATGTCGAACTTGAGATCCTGTAGGCAGGAGTACTATAGAATTACTGAGCTTTCGATGTAACATTAGTGGAAATGGAGTGCATGCAAGAATGGCCAAGAAGTCTGATAAATGTCTGGACAACCTCTGTTATTCTTTGTTCACTGGTTGTAAGCTCTGGTGGAAAGTCCTGGTTGTTCTTCCATTTGGTCTTTGGCTTTGTGCCAGGGCCTGAGTTTTTCGTGTGCGTCTCGTTTGCTGGCTTATTTGTGTGCAGTTGGTTGTTCCTTACAGCTCGGGTAGATGTAATCTGACTTTAAATAAAGCCCGTAATTAGTCGACTCCTACGTCATGCTGGTTGGGGGTTGCCGTGGGTCTATTCTTGTTTTGACCCAAAAAATGGGTCCCCGGGACCCACACAGACATGGACAATCTCTTATACTGTCAGTTATAAGACAAGAAAGATGCCGATGAACAAGGGCATATCATGAGGAGAAACGAGTAGAGAATAGCCAGACAAGCATTGACATGGGAAATAAGTGGACTGAGGAAGCGATGAAGTCCAGGGGGAAAATGGTACGATCAAGGTTGATGAGAGAGTCCAAAGTTGCTGGTCTGGATTCCCGATATCAACATACACAGGATAGAGCGGATTTGAGGAATAGACCGCAAGAACTATGTGACGAAATAATAGTACAACATGATGATAATGATGATGATGAAGATGATGATGATGATGATGATGATGATGATGATGATGATGATGATGATGATGATGATGATGCTGATGATGATGACGATGATGGTGTGATATTGGCAAATGTCATTTTCTGACACCGGCAAAACATTTCTGGACTCAATTATGGACCATATTTGGAAGTAATTATTAAGACTTGAATAAATGTACAGGGTATACTGTAATTGAAAAAGCCAATCCTGTTCCTTTTAAAGTTTATTCATTGATTTAAATTGATATGTGTATAATCAGTCGGCTCTGTGGCTAAGTTGATGCGAACGCTTAGTAATGCCGGGCTGCCGGGTTCGATCCCAGCTGAGGGCCATGGGCCTTGCGTTGGTTTCGACAGTGGTATCAAGAAAGCCGACCGTCCAAAAAGCAATGGCAAAATACTGACGTAAATTTGGTTCTGCAACGTCCTGTAAAGGATACGCAACTAACCTAATGTGTATAATCACTAGGGCTGTACCGAATATTAGCCTCGTATTCGCTTCGGGGCCGAATAGTGGACCCAACAACTATTCGGTATTCGGCCGAATAGTTGCGGTCGGGCCGAATACTAATAGTGGTTACTTTACACCCGTTCCTGGACTGGTAGAAATTAAACATATCAAGATTTCCCACCTTGGATCATACTGTCCAGCGTTATCTCTGTGCACCACCTACGAGCGTACCAAGTGAAAGTCTGTTTAGTACAGCTGGAAATACCTTCAGTGAGACAAGAAGCTGCCTTAATGCTGACGACATGGAACGATTTTTTGTGTGTGAAAAGCTAATGCCGCTTTCATGGATTAATTAGGCTGTCAGTGATAATTTAAAAGTTTAGTTACTTGTTATAAAACTAAAAATACTTTCACTCCTATGTATTAGTTACCACAGACTGACTGACTGAAGAATGCAAAACATGACATTATTTGACATTATGGATGTTTTCTTTTTAGATATATTTTATACACGAAAGTGGAAGAATGGGCCTCAGTGTGAATAGTCGGAAGACAGAAGTAATGGTGGTATTAAAGAAAATAATTACTCCTAAATGTGTAATAAAAGTCAATGGTTTTATTTTGAGACAAGTACGGAAATTTAAGTATCTAGGCACATGGATAACATCTGATGGAAGATGCATTACTGAAATAAGAAACAGAATAGGACAGGCAAAAACTGCATTTTATAAAATGAAGAACATCTTATGCAATATATCTTTGTCATTAAAGGTTAGAAAAAGTATTCTTGCTTGCTACATACATCCAGTGTTAACATATGGCTGTATGTCCTGGACAATCGGTAGGCAGGCCAAACAATTTCTTGAAGCCTCAGAGATATGGTATTTCAGAACAATGCTTAAAATACCCTGGATAGTGAACGAACATCGAACCGAGGCGAGCGGTGCTTACTACAAGAAGGCTAGTAAACCAGCAATGAACTGGGCTGTGCAGTGCTCACTACAAGAAGACTGGTGAACCAACATCGAACTGGGGCGTTCAGTGCTCATCGCAAGAAGACTGGTGTACATGCAGTGACCTGGGGCAAGCAGTGCTCACAACAAGAAGACTTGTGAACCGCCAATAAACTTGGACGAGCAGTGCTTACTACAAGAAGACTGGTGAACCAGCAATGGACTCGGTCGGGCAGTGTTCACTACAAGAAGACTGGTGAACCTACATCGAACTGGGGCCGGCAGTGTTTATTACATGAAGACTGGTGAACCAGCAATACAATGAAGCGAGCAGTGCTCACTACATGAAGACTGGTGAACGAACATCAAACTGGGGCGAGCGGTGCTAACTTCAAGAAGACTGGTGAACGAACATCGACCTAGGGCGAGCGGTGCTTACTACAAGAAGGCTGGTAAACCAGCAATGAACTGGGTCGGGCAGTGCTCACTACAAGAAGACTAGTGAACGAACATTGAACCGAGGCGAGCGGTGCTCACTACAAGAAGGCTGGTAAACCAGCAATGAACTGGGTCGGGCAGTGCTCACTACAAGAAGACTAGTGAACGAACATTGAACCGAGGCGAGCGGTGCTCACTACAAGAAGGCTGGTAAACCAGCAATGAACTGGGTCGGGCAGTGCTCTTTTCAAGAAGACTAGTGAACGAGCATCGACCTGAGGCGAGCGGTGCTTACTACAAGAAGGCTGGTAAACCAGCGCTGAACTGGGTCGGGCAGTGCTCACTACAAGAAGGCTGGTAAACCAGCAATGAACTGGGTCGGGCAGTACTCTTTTCAAGAAGACTAGTGAACGAGCATCGAACCGAGGCGAGCGGTGCTCAGAGATGTGGTATTACATAGCAATGCTTAAAATACCCTGGACAGCCACACACACACAAAGCAACCAAGAAGTTTTGATAGAGGCGGGAGCCCGAACACAACTACTCACAGACATCAGAAGGAGACAGTCATCATTTTTTGGCCATGTTATAAGATCAGGGAAAATGGAACATGTGGTGACCACTGGAAGGATGGATAGAAGAAGAGAAGATTCTTGACAGTCTTGTTGCATGGCATGGAGGTGTGTCAGCACACGAACTAATACATGCGGCATGAGATCGCAGATTGTGGCGAGGCATGGTCGCCCATACCAGTCGGCAAAGCACCTGATGATGATGATGATTCACTATTTGTATTCGTATTCGTATTCAGCCGAATAGTTGGTCCAGCTATTCGAATTCGGCCGAATAGCCAAAAATCACTATTCGGTACAGCCCTAATAATCACGATACTCTCCTAAGACAACACACGTTGTTCTCTGTTTTTTCACAGTGCGTTGTATTGACGGATTATACGCAAAATCGCTTCCATACTTTAGGTCGTTTACAGTTATGGTCCAATTTGTTTTTTAAGTTTTACCTATCCACTCACTGCTGGTTACGTTGATTTTCATTATGGTATGGGGCGTCGCAGGTCGACACAACCTCAAAAAATGGGTATTAGGGTGTATTGCTTGGGAAAGTAAAGATGGCTGGCGTAATGCTGACCACTTAACCTACCTAGTACCATCTGGTCTGTAACAATATGGGGTGCTTTTTCCATACACCCAAAGCGCCTGAACGCGTGAAAAGGGATCTTTACCCATCCAGATTTGCATTCTGTAGGATTTAATTCTCACGGATGATAATCAAACACTGAATAACTTACTTACAGAGACCTACACTGAACCACAAAACATACAGAGATTTATACTGAACCATGTACATTGTCTTAGACTTAGCAACAGACATAAAGTAACTTACACTGAACCACGTATATATAGCGACGTACACTGAACCACGTATATATAGCGACGTACACTGAACCACGTATATATAGCGACGTACACTAAACCACGTATATATAGCGAAGTACACTGAACCACGTATATATAGCGACGTACACTGAATCACGTATATATAGCGACGTACACTGAACCACATACACACACAGACTTACATAGACGTTTATTGAACCACGTACATACAGAGACTTACACTAAACCATGTACATGCAGAGACTTACACTAAACCACGTACATGCAGAGACTTACATTATACCCTGCATATACAAAGACTTACACTAAACCACGTACATGCAGAGATTTACACTAAACAACGTACATGCAGAGACTTACACTAAACCACGTACATGCAGAGACTTACACTAAACCACGTACATGCAGAGACTTACACTAAACCACGTACATGCAGAGACTTACACTAAACCACGTACATGCAGAGACTAACACTATAGCCCGCATATACAAAGACTTACACTGAACCACGTACATAATATGATAAACAGTGGAATTTGAACATACGCAGACTTATACTGAACGGCGTACCTAAAAAACTCAACAATGAACGCCATACATGCGGGTACTCACACTAACGCCCTTGATCTCGTACTGCTGCATGTTGATGTAATAATTCTTGTGATTCCATAAGGTCTCCACTCCGAGATACTGGTCCCAGTCCGTGGGGTGGGGCACGCCGGTTGTCGGCTCAATAAAGAAAGTCTCCTGTACATCACGGAGTCCCTTCAGCACCATCACCCATGAGTGGACGCGATTACCATAATACGGATCGGGGGGCGGTGCCTCGTCCAGCTAATATTATATATATATATGAAACAAAAACAGACACTGTATTGATTGGTCCTCACAGAAAGAAGTAGAAAGATAGATGGACACACTAGACAACATAAAAATCGAAAGCTATAGTTGCTGTGGCGGGAATCGAACTTGTCAACTCCAAATGGCGTGTTTTGGAAACAAGTGTACTAAGAACATGACCAACTAGGCACCCCCCCCCCCTCCCCCCCCCCCCCCCAAAAAAAAAAAAAAAAATTGGTGTCTTCATTGTCCTTGAAATTTACAACTGTGGAATACGGACATAATTCATCTCAAACCATTTAAATGGCACCATAGGTTACAGAAATTTATATTAGCCAAGTATAGGTGGAATAACAAACACAGCAACAATTTACTAATACGGCAAACATTAATGCTTTGTCTAGATACACGAACATTTGAGAAAGGCATTTGATTGGTAGGTTCCATTGTGTTACACGTCATTCACATAATTAAACGGGGATGGGGGGGGGGGCGGGGTGGCCTTAAGGCCGTAGAAATATATATAAACAGACAATAGATTGATCATAGAAAGAAGTAGAAAGATGGAAGGACAACCCGTTCAACATGAAAATAAAAGCTACCTAATCTTCCTGGATCTATAAGCCCATGCCACAGTGCTAGTGTCCTTTTTTTTTTTTTTTTTTTTTGAACCATGTGTCCTTTCGATGAGGTAACAACCAATCCCAGCCATTTTATGGACGTATGTGGTTTTTCTGGGCAATTTTACGTTCAGTAGTTTGTCACTGCTTTCTAAACGGCCAGAGCTAATACCATTGTCGAAATCAACGAAAAGTGATCTGCTGCCAAACTGCCCACAGCTGGAATCGAACCCTGGTACTTTGGGGTTGCACATCGCATTTGCAACTAATAATTCAGGTTAATGAGTTAATGTAACAAACACTGCCCCCCACCCCCCCCACCCCCCCCCCCCCCACGCCCAAAAAAAGAGAGGGGGTAGAAACGAATGATAACTTGCATAGTGACGAAAGAGTTAATGTGTGGAGATACAGGTCTTCACCATTATTCAAAAAGGTTTGGCACCCAATCCACTACCCGGGGACATTGACAGTGTATCATTATGTGGATCTTTGATGTAATTTTGCGGTCAAAGCTTTTTTTTTAGCCTCTTCTACTACTGGGTGGTTAGGCTGAGGACATTACTCAACAAGTTTGTTCAAGTGAGCACATAGAACAGGGTGAGGAATAGATATGAGTGTCAGCAGAGTTGGGTAAATAATTTTCAGTAAGCATAAAACTGGGAAATGATTGCAAACAACAAGGCCTGTAGGTGGCTGAGGCAGAAGTGCATGCCTTAATTCTTGAAAATTCAGCTGACGGAGATGCAGTTATCTACACTGACAGATCCATCATTCGACACGTACAAAGTTCATGAGCTTTCACGGTTCTGGCTCAATTGAAAACTTTAAAAGAAGAAAGCAGTAGTTTGATTAAGGTGGTGATGGCGGTAACAAAAGCAATGATCTGACTAGAGACACAGCAGTTTTGCTTAAGAAGATAGACACAGGATGGATTCGGGAAAAAAATGTTTGGAGTCGCTGAGGAAATCTCGTCTGAAAAGAACTAGTTTCTTGTGTGTGTGTGTGTGCGTGCGTGCGTGCGTGTGTGTGTGTGTGTGCGCGTGTGCGTGTGCGTCTGCGTGTGCGCGCGTGTGTGCGTGCGTGTGTGTGTGCGCGCGCGCGCGCCAGGAAACTCAGGGGTAAGAGAGAATGAACGAGCAAATTGGCTTGCTGGCTGGGCCACGGTAGGTACATAAGAACCAATGGAGCGGGCCGACATTTTCAATTCTCTCAAGACGTCAGGACGAGAAGCTGGTTCAGGAGACGACCTTGAATCAACAACACTCAAAAGACTACGAGAACTTCAGGTTAAGAGAGGTGTCGCTAAACATGAACACTAAACAGGTAGCCAAAGAAGAATAGTAAACCAACACAGAACTGGTGTAATCAGTCGCCATACGCTCATGGATATAATGAAGATGGGATCGGAGCGCTTATGGACTTATCCGATGTGCAATGAGGATGATCTTTGGAATAATTATTAAATATTAACACTTCTTCTTCTTCTGCCTTTCTATCCCCCAATGGAGCATAGGCCCTCAACCAACTCACGCCAAGTCGTTCTATCCTTCGCCATTGTATGGAGCTCTCCCCATGTCCTCCCAATCTTTCTAACCTCGTTCTCCAGCTCTCTTCTCCATGAGTTTTTTGGCCTTCCTTTATTCCTATGCCCCTGTGGGTTCCAATGCAAAGACATTCTAGTTATGCTGTTCTCCTGTTTTCTCAGTGTGTGATTAACACTTCTACTAATGCTATAATTACTACTACTAATATATCAACTACTTTTACCACCACAACCACCACTACCGCTACTACTACTACTTCTACTACGATACTATAACAATAGTAAAACTACTACTACTACTACTGCTATACTACTACTACTATACTACTACTATACTTCTACTTCTACTACTAATTCTACTGCTAGTAATTCAACCGCTACTAATTATACTGCTACTACACTACTACATTACTACTATTTTTACTACTGCTACTACTATACTACTACTACTACTACTACTACTGCTACTACTACTACTACTACTACTACTACTACTACTACTACTACTACTACTACTGCTGCTGCTGCTGCTGCTGCTGCTGCTGCTGCTGCTGCTGCTGCTGCTACTATTTTCTCTTTCAGTTACTTGTTCTCAACAACAGTATTGTTAGTAACTATCTCACTCTTTTTCATCACACCAACTCAAGCCTGCCACATCTTCCGCACACTTACCTCTCTCTGTTTATCTCTAGCTGCTTTTATTTCGTCC
Organism: Candidula unifasciata; assembly: GCA_905116865.2. NCBI lineage: Eukaryota > Metazoa > Mollusca > Gastropoda > Stylommatophora > Geomitridae > Candidula > Candidula unifasciata. Next base: position 176,209 of record CAJHNH020000994.1, on the reverse strand, counting down.
TCTTCACGTTTAAACGCCTCTTGCTTTTTCTTGAACATTCGAAGTTCATACTCACTTTTGTATTGCCGTGGAGGACGAACTGTATATCGACATATTGGCAGAGTTATCGACCGTGTGTATACCTGCAGTAAGAAATAAGTCCGGCCAGTTACTTTCAGGTCCTTTCGTTCACAAATATGAAGTTCATTGTAAGAATATTTTTCTGCGTCGTGTCGTTAACGAAAGAAAGAAAGAAAGAAAGAAGAAAGAAAGAAGAAAGAAAGAGAAAGGAAAAGAAAGAAAGAAAGAAAGAAAAGAAAGAAAGAGAAAGAAAGAAAGAAATGAAAGAAAGAAAGAAAGAAAGAAAGAAAGAAAGAAAGAAAGAAAAGAAAGAAAGAAAGAAAGAAAGAAAGGGGAAAGAAAGAAAGAAAGAAAGAGAAAGAAAAGAAAGAAAAAGAAAGAGAAAAGAAAGAAAGAAAAGAGAAGAAAGAAAGAGAAAGAAGAGAAAGAACAACGAAAGAAAAGAAAGAAAGAAAGAAAGGAAAGAAAGAAAGAACAAGAAAGAAAAGATTTAGAAAGAAAGACTCCAGAAAGATTAAAGAAGAAAAGAAAGAAAGAAAGAAAGAAAGAAAGAAAGAAAGACAGGCAGAAAGACAGAAAGACAGAAAGACAGAAAGACAGAAAGAAAAAGAAAGGAAGAAAGAAAGAATTAGTAAACGACCCTTTTCACACTAGATGTTCATCAGCCATATTATGCTAGACACATTTGTATAGATCAAAAGGTTACTTGATAGGTCAAGATTTAAGTTATGTAGCAAGACTATAAAGTCCAGAAGTGGGTGAACAGCCAAAACTTTCCCTCAGAGTTTATAGCCGGAAAACGCTAAGAAGAAAAATATAATAATATAATTTTTATGTGACTTTGCAAACTTACTGTTTATTGCTTCTGTTAATAAACATTTCACGACAATATATTTTCAGTATCCATACATTTAAAATGCGTATATATTTTAAAGTTTCTTTTTTTTTTTTTTTTTTTTTAGATTAGCTAGCTTAATTTAAAACGGCAGGGGCCTCATTTCTTTAAATAGTTTAGACTCTCATCACAACGAAATCTGGCCCTGGTACTAGCCTTATATGGGGATTATATGATTCGTAATGTGCGCTCAGTTGCTGCTAAATTCAATATAACCTCGACCGCCTTGGTTTCTCATGAAATTTATGCGAACGAATTTTGAACGGGATCTGTTTGAAAGTCTAGGTTAAAGGAGAGCAACCATTCTGTTTCTGGGTTTATCTGGGTAACGATTCGATTTTACAAGATTCAGGACAAGGCCATAACAGCTCCATTCCCCTTCTCGAAAGCCGGCGAAGAGGTCCCTAACTGTTAGTACCTGTTGCCATACGCTTCCGACGTCAAAGGGTATTTGAGCAAAAGTTCATGAGGAGTTTAGGCAGAGAACTTTTTTTTTAAAAAGTCCCAGTACCTAAAGAGATGAAGACAAGACGATGGCGCTGAAAATGACGCCCACTAAGAAAGTCTGACATTATTACTTACAGTAAAACTATAATATCATTGAGCGGCAGCATGGAGGGCAAAGGATATAGATGGCCATAAACAAACCCAGGAATATTGAATTAAGAATCGGCATCATAGCACTCCAGACACTCCCATAAGCGCTCTGTTCCCATGTTAAACAGCAAGCGAAGAGTTCCAGTTCCGATTGTACCAGTAGCTGTCTGATTGTACTTCTGTCTCGCCTTTCCCTTGAGTGTTGAGCGTCGGTCAGATCCCTTGGTAACTTCCCTCAACGCTATTCTCCGCATGCCGTAACGATCTATTTGTGCTCCCAAAGAGCTCCCACAACATCAAGTTTTTTGTGACACAGGATTAAAAATCTACATAATCAGGGTCCTGACGTCCACGTAGTCTACAAAACAAGTACCAGGAAATGTTCTTGTGAGTAAAGACGCTCCACTGAATACTGATATCACAAATCGAGTGCTGAAGGAGCTATACAACTAGGGGGATTACACTACATAAAAAGTCAGACACAATGACTGGAAACATGTACTTTACATTGCCTACTACTACTAACTGTTGCTACTATTACTTAATAAAAATAATGCTGCAATTACTTTTGCTGCTGTTACTGCTACTACTGCTACTTCTGCTGCTGCTGTTTTTAACTACTGCTGCTAATATTGCTAAGTTTTACAGCTGCTACTTCAACTACTACAGCTACTATTTCTACCACCACTACAAAAAATAACAACAACTACTATTGCTACTGTGTCGCCGTTCGCACGTAACTCTGTAACTACAGCGACGTTCCTCCATTTACCCCAGAGTGTCACTCTGGTACCCATTTCCTAGAGGCTGTGTGAGCCCCGGGAACCGCCCGGTTTCAAACACCGACCGTGTGCTGCAGCGAGTCGCAGCCGGATTTGTAAGCGAGCCTCTTGTGCGCTAACGCGGCTCCAAGACTACATCCAAACAGAACATTAAGTCGTCATAGACTGTTTCCCCACTTACCACCTTATCATCCTCGACAAACGGACACTTGGTGTATTCCAGGTTGCGATCACACACTTCCTTGGTTGCATAGCCACTTACAACGAAGGCATCGTAGCCAGCCCCAATCAGCATGGAGCAGAGCACAGTGCTGTAGTCGAAACAGTGACCTTTCAAAAGCTGCAGGGTTGTCTGCGGCGCATACAGGGTCTTCGGCTGGAAGATAGGCGTTAGCAGGCTATACTGGTGCCTCGGAATTCGAACATAAATTAATTATAAATCGGCGTTCGAATTCCAAATCATTCGAGTTCCGGGGCAATTTTTTTTTCCATTGGAAACAATGGAAACTAAATTGTTCTGTTTCATGTCATACGAACTGGAATTATAAGATCTGTTTTTCTAAATATGGTACATTGTAAAGTAGCTTATGATGTTCATGTTTCAAAACAAATATAAAAAAAAATGGTATAAACACACAGTATTTATTGCACCTTGATCAAGACGGTAACATAGTGCAGAGAATAAGGAATAAATAAATATATATATGCAATACCTAATGAAGACACCTTTTTAGGGGTGCCTAGTTGGACATGTTCTTAGTACATATGTTTCCGTAGCGAGGCGCACACGCCATTTGGAGGTGACAGTTTAGATTCCAGGGATGGTAACTATATCTTTTGATCTTTGTGTTGTTTAGTGTGTTCTTCTAACTTTCTAATTCTTTCTATGTGTGCCAATCAATACATTGTTTGTTTATTGTTTATAGAATTAGAAAGAGGGATGATACGGCGAGATTATTCTTTTGGACGGTGATTTACTTTCCACGATAAAATCAGGAATTTTTTTTCTTTATCGTAGTCGTTTACCACTTGTAGAGGGTTTGGGGTCAATAATTGTTGCTGACAGTTAGGGCTCTACAGTTCTCTGGTGTTGGCGATCATTTTTAATGTTTCTAAAGTATTCGATGATGTTATCGTTAAATGAGTTAATACAGTTGTTAGCTAAGGCTCTATCGGAGTGCCACCTCTCAACAGCTTCTTGCGTTTTCGACTACACGGTCACAAGATTTTGAATTTCAGCTGTGCTAATACATCCAGCGTCCCCTCTCTTCCTCCATGGAATCATTCTTCCGCCACTTTCTTCGTTCTGCTGCTTGTGGAAGTGCTAAAGCTTTTATATTGTCAGCTCAGTCTCGTGATCGGCACCGCCAGACGTTCGGTTTTCTTCTTCTACTTCTTCTTCTTCTTCTTCTTCTTCTTCTTCTTCTTCTGCTGCTGCTGCTGCTGCTGCTTCTTCTTCTTTTTCTTCTTCTTTTTCTTCTTCTTCTTCTTCTTCTTCTTCTTCTTCTTCTTCTTCTTCTTCTTCTTCTTCTTCTTCTTCTTCTTCTTCTTCTTCTTCTTCTTCTTCTTCTTCTTCTTCTTCTTCTTCTTCGTCTTCGTCTTCTTCTCCTCCTCCTCAATAATTAGTACCATCTGAGCAGTGTAAGTTGATCGTATCATCATAATATAACATGTCTTTTACAGAAAGTCACAGACTGCCTGAAATAAACTCGGCCGCTCGCCAGATTTCCAGCCCCGTACACTTTCCCACCCAGCGTATCTCCTCCGTCCTGTGCCCATATTCTTACTGATCGGCCCCTCTCTCTCTTTCCTGGAACCATGCCCTCTAGTGTTCTTTTCAATCCACCGTGGCGTTTGATATTTTTTAGCTTTCGAGACAAGATATTGTTTACTAGCCAATCTTCCTTGATGTTTGAATGGTCAGATTTTTTCGGATGTTTGTTTACCTGTGCCTGTTGGTCCATGGTGTTCTGATAATTTTTCTGCAGCATTAACTGACTGACTGACTTTCTACCCCACCAGGACATCACACAAGCGATAAATACCCGATGACGCAATGTGCCACCATGTGGGTGAGGATCACCGTGGAGAGGTCCCAGAAACCGCGTTCAGCCTTTAGGCCATATTTATGGTCAGGCTTTTTTGCGGCCCATGGCAAAGCCAGAGTAGGGCTTCAAATAACGAAAAATTGCATCCTATAAAGGACGGGAAGGACGATATTCTGTAGCATTTCAACTGGAAAAGCTCATGTTGTCTTCCTTAACCATTTGTGTGGGGGTTTTTTTTTTCAGTTGCGTATCCTTTTCAGGACGTTGCAGAACCAACCCTAACAGCCACTGGCTGTTGTGTGGTCTCTCTAGGCAAATTTACGTCCAGTAGTTTGCCATTGCTTCCTGCACGGTCGGCTTTCTTGATACCACTGTCGAAACCAACGCAAGACGCATTGCCCGCAGCTGGGATCGAACCTGGCATCCCGGCATTACGAAGCGAAGCGTTCGCATCGACTTAGCCACAGAGCCTTAACTATTGGCGGTTAAGTATCACAAAATCGTATACCAGAAGCGATTGTTGAATATTTTGCCAACTATTGCTTGATCATGTCTTATAATTCTTTGACCATGTATATATAGTTCTTTCAAATTTTCTTGATTTCCTTTTTCTGTAAATGTGCCCTTTTATTGAGATTATATACTTATTGTTATGCAGCATTTGGCAGCAAACTGGTATTATCGTTATATTTGTATTTTCTTCTGTAGAACCTTCGTTATAATAAGTTATTCCATATCTTCCTTACTTGTGCCCATTATTCTCATACAGTTAGTTTGCATGTAATGAAAACAGCACAACAATGGAATTGACACTACCGAAACTGTTGTGTCCAGAAATAATTGTTGTCTGAGAGACATACCAATAATTTTATGGGGAATGAAACAACTTTTCTAACGCAGCTACTTGTTAATTAATATTATTATTATCGTCATCATCATTATCATCATTATCATCATCATCGTCGTCATCATCATCATTATAACTATTCACAGCTGGGAAACCGATCCCAACACAAATATTAATGTGGAATGGTTCAGACCCCACACAGGTTTTCTAAGGGAGGAGACTCAGTGTGTCTAAACCTTGTATAAGTGCCTAATAATAATATGCTTAATGGTAAATAAACAAAATAATAATATATTTGAAATAACATGATATGTATAAACCAAAACATAATAACTGTGTATGGCCAAAGGTAGTGGGGGGCAGATTTGGCCCAACTATAAATGTAGAAGGGCGTACAAATTTAGGGGTCCACTTCCCACTATAAAAATCGCTGACGTGGAGGCGCTCATAATACCTTAACGTCCATGTTAAGGGGCCCTTGATTCTAAAATTAACCAAATCACCTCCCCCTCCACAACCTAACACACCCCCCCCCCATATATGTGTGCGTGTCTGTGTGTGTTGTGTGTGTGTGTACAAACCAGCTGACACGGGGGTCGAAGCTTCGTGTAATTCAGATATCCCGCCACAAATTCAGCAATTCCTGGCCAGTCCAAGAGATCGTTGAAGGGAAGCTGTGTGGGTGCAATTGTTGTACAGACCAGTTTCTGCCAGGAATGAAAAAAAAAAACAATAGCACAATAAAACATAACCTCCGTCCACGCCCTTCTCTAATTATAAAAATCTGGAGCTGGCCGTGCCTCCGTCCAACTCATCCAAGGGACTTAACGCTTAACACAGTTTTGTCTAATATTTGTGAGTTACAACCCTTGTCTGAATTTTTTTTTTTTTTTTTGCTAGATTTCATTTCTGTATTCATAGGTGCTCTTTGCTTTAACTGGCCAAAGTAAATTTAACTTGTATAAACCTCAGTTAACTTTCGTGTTCCTAAATGTTGCATTGTCTTTTCATGTCATATGCTTATGAAGGCTTTGTAACAGCAAAAGTCACTTATCGTTTGTGACTGATAATGTGATGCTGACTGGTTGTACATTTGAAGCCCCACCCTGGCTGTTGTCAGGGACAGCAATATAGCTTGACGGTTGAACGCTGTTTCCGGGACCTCTCAGGGGGTGATCGTCGTCCGCATGGTGGCACTTTGTTTCCCTGTGTGTTTATCGCTCTGTGTGATGTCCTGGTGGGGTAAACATTTACTTCCTTACTTAGCTGTACTTTTTGTTTGGTTTGATACCTTTTTTTATGGTGGTAGGACATGAGGCGGTCAGCAAGTAAAGCATTATTGTTACGCCAGTGGCGCACTGAGCATATGATGCTAGACTCTTGTTTTTATAGACCAATCAGCACTCAGTAGGTGATGTGGTCAACATTCCGCCGGTCGCCTTTACTTCTCATGACATTACATGGTACCCGGTTTATACTGTGTCAGCCTGGACGTTAATGTACTTTTTGAAAAGAATCAAGGAAGAAGTGTAGACAAGGTTAGAAATTCAGTACTGAGATTCATTCCTGATGATTGTAAAACTGGATTATTTTCCATAAACACTGTGGTTCTGTTGTCGATCCAGACTTGTATTTTTAGAGACCAACCAGCTCTCAGTGGGGGATGTGGTCAACATTCTGCCGACCGCCTTTACTTCCCATGACATTACATAGTATTTATTTTGAACTGGATTAATCTGGAAATTAGGGTCAATGTTGAAAATAATTCAGAAGGAGGTGGTGGAATTGGCGGTGGGATAGACAGGGTGAGAAATACAGGTCTGAAAGACTCGAGTATTTTCCCAACGATTCAGTCCCGATGATTGTAGGACTCGAGTATTTTTTCAACGATTCAGCCCCGATTGATTGTAGGACTCGAGTATTTTTCCCAACGATTCAGTCCCGATGATTGTAGGACTCGAGTATTTTTCAAAACGATTCAGTCCCGATGATTGTAAGACTCGGGTATTTTTCAAAACGATTCTGTTCCTATTTCTGTAGGACTCGAGTATTTTCCCAACAAATCAGTCCTGGTGACTGTAAGACTTGTTTATTTTCCCGTTTCAGTTTCGATGATTGTAAGACTCCAGAATTTTTCCTAACGATTCAGTCCCGATGACTGTAAGACTCCAGTATTTTTCCTAACGATTCAGTCCCGATGATTGTAAGACTCCAGTATTTTTTCTAACGATTCAGTCCCGATGACTGTAAGACGCCAGTATTTTTCCTAACGATTCAGTCCCGATGACTGTAAGACTCCAGTATTTTTCCTAACGATTCAGTCCCGATGATTGTGGGACTCCAGTATTTTTCCTAACGATTCAGTCCCGATGATTGTGAGACACCAGTATTTTCCTAACGATTCAGTCCCGATGATTGTAAGACTCCAGTATTTTTCCTAACGATTCAGTCCCGATGATTGTAAGACTCCAGTATTTTTCCTAACGATTCAGTCCCGATGATTGTGAGACTCTAGTATTTTTCCTTACGATTCAGTCCCGATGATTGTAAGACTCCAGTATTTTTCTCACTGATGCAGTCCTGGTGATTGTAGACTCGAATATTTTTTCCCAAAGACTAGGTTTTGATGACTGTAAGAATCGAATATTTTCCCCAACGATTTAGTCCCGATTACTGTAAGACTTGAGTAATTTCGCAAGTGATTCAGTCCCAATGACTGTAACACTCTAGTTCTTTCCCCAAAGTTTCAGTCCCGATGACTTAAGACCAGTATTTCCCCCACACACTATGGCTCTGTTGTCGATTTAGCATGACGACAACTATCTTGGAGATTTAAGGTATGAAAATGACACGAAAAAGTAAACTCGCCAACACTGAATAATAGTGTCTAGTTTAGATAAATACTTAACATTTCGCCACACAACTTCAGAATTAACTGATACCTCTAACTCCTTCGAGTACTATTGATCTGGAAGTCTAGAATTTACACTATACAGAAACGTTAACCCTTACATTAAACTGATTCTTTAAACGCTTGCATTGAACTGATACATCAGCCCTCACACTGAAATGAAAGTCTAACCCTTACATTGTACTAAGACTTGAATCCTTACATTAAAATTATTCGTTGCCTTTTTTATTGAACGTATACTTTAACTCTTAAGGGAACTGAAAGTCTCACCTTTACATTCAACACGTTGTATGGTTTGAGAAGGATTGGTTTTCTATGGTTGCAGAGGTGATTATATTGCTTGAGGAAAGTTTTACAATATTCTATGACTTTTAGTTCCTTTCCTTCATTGTTTTTATAAGACGGTGGACATTCTTCGGGGTCAATTTGAATCTCCAACTCAGGGCTACAACGGATCAATAAGCCCAATAAGACAGTGATAATGGTAAAAAAACATATATTTATAACACACTACTATTAGCAATAACAAAGCCTAACATTTGATTCATAATATCGTCGTCATCATCATCATCATCATCTTCTTTTTCTTCTTCCTTTTTTTTCTTTTTTCTTCTTCTCTTCCTCCTCCTCATCCTGGTCATCTTCTTCTTCTTCTTCTTCTTCTTCTTCTTCTTCTTCTTCTTCTTCTTCTTCTTCTTCTTCTTCTTCTTCTTCTTCTTCTTCTTCTTCTTCTTCTTCTTCTTCTTCTTCTTCTTCTTCTTCTTCTTCTTCTTCTTCTTCTTCTTCTTCTTCTTCTTCTTCTTCTTCTTCTTCTTCTTCTTTTTCCTCCTCCTCCTCTTCTTCTTCTTCCTCTTCTTCTTTTTCTTCTTCTTCTTCTTCTTCTTCTTCTTCTTCTTCTTCTTCTTCTTCTTCTTCTTCTTCTTCTTCTTCTTCTTCTTCTTCTTCTTCTTCTTCTTCTCTCTTCCTCCTCCTCCTCCTCCTCTTCTTCTTCTTCTTCTTCTTCTTCTTCTTCTTCTTCTTCTTCTTCTTCTTCTTCTTCTTCTTCTTCTTCTTCTTCTTCTTCTTCTTCTTCTTCTTCTTCTTCTTCTTCTTCTTTCTTCTTCTTCTTCTCTCCTCTTCTTCTTCTTTCTTCTTCTTCTTCTTCTTCTTCTTCTTCTTCTTCTTCTTCTTCTTCTTCTTCTTCTTCTTCTTCTTCTTCTTCTTCTTCTTCTTCTTCTTCTTCTTCTTTCTCCTCCTCCTCTTCTTCTTCTTTTTCTTCTTCTTCTTCTTCTTCTTCTTCTTCTTCTTCTTCTTCTTCTTCTTCTTCTTCTTCTTCTTCTTCTTCTTCTTCTTCTTCTTCTTCTTCTACTTCTTCATTTTCTACTTCTCCTCCTCCTCCTCCTCTTCTTCTTCTTCTTCTTCTTCTTCTTCTTCTTCTTCTTCTTCTTCTTCTTCTTCTTCTTCTTCTTCTTCTTCTTCTTCTTCTTCTTCTTCTTTTTTTTCTTTTTTTTTTCTTCCCCAGCTGTTTTTTTTTTCTTTGTCTTCCTCTTCATCCCTCTCCTCCTCTGCCTTCTTCTTTTCCTCCTAATACTACGCATATTTTCGTTCCTCTTCCTGTGTAACACATGTGCAATACAAACCAAGTAGTGATTCTGTTACATGCCACTTCTGCAACTTATATATTAGTTTAGTAAGACAGGCCCTGTAACATTGCCTTGCTCTTGTATAGTATCTCTTGTGTTGTTAATTTATTTTACTTTCGTTTTTAAAATACGGTGAAACAACAGTTTCTATCATCTAGGGCGTTTTCTTTTCTCTTTGACTGTACTAAATATTTATGGTTTCTGTCAGGGCATTGTTTTGAATCAACCAGTCTTTCTAACGTTCACTGTCTGTAAACTCTGGCGGAAAGTTCTGGTTGTTCGTCCACTTCTGGACTTTCGTCTTCTTCTAGAGTTTTGCGTGCAAATCCGTTGTATAGATATGGCTTATGTGTTCGCAGACCAGTAACAGACTAATTTTGAGCTAGAAGAAAACCCCACCCGTCACTGTTTACGACCTGTTTCCTTTGAGGGTAAAAGGTCAATTCCTCCCCCCTTCCCCCCCCCCCTCACACACACACACACAATTCAGTGTCGCCCCTGAACCCACACGAAGACATCGAGTTGTCGACTAGGTGGGTAATCTGTTTCTTTGCTGTCTACAAAAGTATGTATCGATTCATATTCATTGCCAGTCGCAGCCATACAGACATGAAAGAAATGTGCACACATACAGGCACACATACGCGGGCCATCATTTTCTGAGTAATTGAAATCGCCGATTGAAAGACAGGCCTAAGTGCCTAAATTGTGGCGACAAAAAAGAGAGTTTATTCACTCATTCGTTCGTGTATTTTTTTTTAACGGGTCTGTCTTTCATATGCCCAACCTGGCCGCGTGATTACCCGAAGGATATTACATGATGGCTCTTGCCGATTGGGTTTCACCTGTAATGTGGTTTGTGACCACTCTCTGTAGAAGAGCTTTACTTTGATCTTAGCCAAAAAGACAAGTTCTATCGTTCACTTCTAGAACAACCACAGAAAAGACTAATAACTATTAGGCGATGATGATGATGTTAACCCCACCAGGACACTACCCTGAGCGATAAACACCATGTGACACAAAATGCCACCATTCGGATGAGGATCTCCCGCAACATGTCCCAGAAGCCCCCTTTAACCCATAGTTTAAGTTATATCAGTGTCCCAACAGCAGCCGGAGTGGGGCTTGAAAACAACAACAAATTGCGTCCGACATTAGAACATAATATGTCTGAACTCACAGGCGTATGGAACTCACGGCGTGCAAATTGACACTGATACTTCTTCCTAGTGTTGCTTTTACATTAGGTATGTCTAGGAAATTCTGACTTTCTCTTTCTTCATCCTCTTCTGCTTCCTCGAGAACTCCGCTTGTTTTGTCCTCAACGGAAACATTGCTTTCCTCTTGTTCCTGTCTGGGTGCTTCTTCAGACTCTGCACCTAAAGGAAACATAAAAAGTGTTTATATCAAATGACTGAATGGCTGCTTTTCTTCCCTTGGAGTTCGTAGACAAACTGTCTTCCCTCTAGGTATTGCTAGATTTACCCCCTCCTACACCCCGCCTTTTTTTCTCCGAGCTGCTAGACCTATGGTTATTTGGAAATTCCCCCCCCCCCAACCCCACCCCACCCCCACCCCACCAATGGCTGTGAAATAGCACTTCACTTACAACACCTACGAGTACACGCCCCATAGGTGGCACGAGGAGGTTTTTTTTTTTGGGGGGGGGGGCGGGGTGGGGTATGAAGTTATTTTTAAATTTAGGGCATTTGTATTTGTAATAACCTGTTATTTTTTCGTTTAATTATATAATTAAATATTTTTACAACTTAAAAAACAAAGAGCCAGGGACATTAGAAGTGGGGGGGGGGGGGGTATGTTTTAATAAGTAGTTTTGTATGTCTACAGTAAAAAATATAATTAATGCAATAACATAGGCATTTAATTCTCGATTAAGAACACATTCTGACCAAAACGTATCTCCATACTGTCTGTTTTCCTTGTTATGGAATCTATTGTTAATTTTTAATGATCCTATAAGTAGATCAAGTTCAGGAGATCACCAAGCAGATGAAATCCTTGTCTGTAGATGACATTTATCACATTTTGTTATGTTGGGGACGGGGGTCTTGGCATATACTGAAGGGGACGGGGGGTCTTGGCATATACTGAAGGAAACGGGGGTTTTGGCATTAACTGAAGGGGACGGGGGTCTTGGCATATACTGTTGGGGACGGGGGTCTTGGCATATACTGAAGGGAACGGGGTTCTTGGCATATACTGAAAGGAACGGGGGTCTTGGCATATACTGAAGGCAACGGGGGTCTTGGCATATACTGAAGGGAACTAGGGTCTTAGCATATACTGAAGGGAACGGGGGTCTTGGCATATACTGTTGGGGACGGGGGTCTTGGCATATACTGAAGAGAACGGGGTTCTTGGCTTATACTGAAGGGAACGGGGTCTTGGCATTTACTCTCTTCACGGCACGCCTGAATGTCTATCTTTCTCTATCGAATTCTCAAGTCCTGTGTGCTTTTATAGCCAATGCATCATGAATGCCCTGTATCTACATTCGCTAAGGTCAGTCTCTATCTACTTTTACGGACACTGGTCTCTCAATCACCGTTTGCTCAAGACGTCCATGGCGCTTTACGTGTCCAAAATACCTCAGCTTTCGGGAGAGGATGTTGTTTACGAGCCAGTTCTCCTCGGCGTTGGGTCATGCAGGATGTCGACGTTTTTCTTCTTCTTGGTCCACGGTATTCTAATACATTTTATGTAGCATTTCTTTTCCTTCTTCTTCGCGTTCACCAGCTGTAAACTCTGGCGACAAGTTCTGGTTGTTCATCGACTTCTGGACTGCAGTCCTGCTCCAAAACCTGCGTGTTGCGTGCGCATCCATTTTACAGATGTGACTCATTTGTATGCAGACTGTTGGTTCCTTGCCTCTCAGGTAGTTGCACTCCGGTTTCGGTGGAAGCTCCTGCTATGAAATTTCCCTCCATTTTGCGTGATCTGGTGACTTAACAGAAAAGAACCAATGCGGCTTTTCTCAGGCAACTTATTTCACAGGTGTTAATTTTACGTAGGTAGCCTCTGATAATGTCCAAGTCTAGCACTGGTAGCACAGTGCTGGTATATTATATGCTTGGAATGGTGGCACAGTGCTGGTATACTATATGCTTGGAATGGTGGCACAGTGCTGGTATACTATATGCTTGGAATGGGTAGCACAGAGCGGGTATACTATATGCTTGGAATGGTGGCACAGTGCTGGTATACTATATGCTTGGAATAGTAGCACACTGCTGGTATACTATATGCTTGGAATGGTAGCATACTGCTGGTATACTATATGCTTGGAATGGTAGCATAGAGCTGGTATTTTATATGCTTGGAATGGTAGCACAGAGCTGGTATACTATATGCTTGGAATGGTAGCACAGAGCTGGTATACTATATGCTTGGAATGGTAGCATACTGCTGGTATACTATGTGCTTGGAATGGTAGCACAGAGCTGGTATTTTATATGCTTGGAATGGTAGCACAGAGCTGGTATACTATATGCTTGGAATGGTAGCACAGAGCTGGTATACTATATGCTTGGAATGGTAGCACAGGGCTGGTATACTATATGCTTGAAATGGTAGCACAGGGCTGGTATACTATATGCTTGAAATGGTAGCACACTGCTGGTATACTATATGCTTGGAATGGTAGCACAGAGCTGGTATACTATATGCTTGGAATGGTAGCACAGAGCTGGTATACTATATGCTTGGAATGGTAGCACACTGCTGGTATACTATATGCTTGGAATGGTAGCATACTGCTGGTATACTATATGCTTGGAATAGTAGCACAGAGCTGGTATTTTATATGCTTGGAATGGTAGCACAGAGCTTGTATACTATATGCTTGGAATGGTAGCACAGAGCTGGTATACTATATGCTTGGAATGGTAGCATACTGCTGGTATACTATATGCTTAGAATGGTAGCACAGAGCTGGTATTTTATATGCTTGGAATGGTAGCACACTGCTGGTATACTATATGCTTGAAATGGGTAGCACAGAGCTGGTACACTATATGCTTGGACTGGTAGCATACTGCTGGTATACTTTATGCTTGGAATGGATAGCACAGTGCTGGTATACTATATGCTTGGAATGGTAGCACAGTGCTGGTATACTATATGCTTGGAATGGTAGCACAGTGCTGGTATACTATATGCTTGGAATGGTAGCACAGTGCTGGTATATTATATGCTTGGAATGGTAGCACAGTGCTGGTATACTATATGCTTGGAATGGTAGCACAGTTCTGGTATACTCATCATCATCATCATCAGCTGCCCTGCCGACTGGCGTGGGCGATCATCTCTCTCCATAATCTGCCATAGCCACCCGTTATTCCGTACACTTTTTCACTTCCTACTTTCGCGTTGAAATCTTCAAGTACCATTGTTACTTCACAATTTTTGCATTGATCAACAGCCATGTCTAACTCGTCATAAAATGCGTCAATATCTTCCTCTGAACTATCTGCTTTTGGGGCATAAATCTGTACTAAGTTGATGTCAAACGGTCTGCCGCGAAGTTTTACTAATAGTACTCTATCTGATATTGTCCAAAATCCTTTAACAGTTGTTGAGTTCTTTGGATCCAAAATAATACTAGCTCCCTTACTATGTTCCTTCCCACCCGAGTAAATAATTATGTGCTGATCTGAATACTTTTTCCCTGCTCCTGGCCATCGCATTTCACCAATTCCTAATATGTCGATGTTCATTCTCTTCATTTCCATCTTGATGTTATCCAGCTTTCCGTTTTGTACGAGTGTTCTGACATTCCATGTACCAATGTTCATGATGTTTCTACCATTACCTTTTTCTACAGTAGCTGGATGACGGTCAGGTATCACCCGTAGAACATGATGCTTCCTACCGGACGAGGTGATTCCACCGGAATCCCCATTCACGAAGTTCTCTGAATACGTATTATTTTGAGGCATGATTTTCTTGGGATATTACAGCCGTGGTTTCCCCTTGCCTTCCGCCGGTTTGTACATGGTTTGACTCCAATAGCCTTTGTCTAAAGAGACACCCTGCAAGGCAGCAGGGTGGAGAGGTTATGGCGCCTCTTACCCGCCGATGGCCATGTCGTAGAGTTTTGAGATATTTTTTAGAGTTAGCTGTCCCACCAACTAACTCGCCTCCTCTCAATCACCTGTTTTGGTCCACGGCCACTTATTCAATATATTCGTGGCTAACCTCTATATCTAGAGGCCTTTCCACCATCCGCCACCTGGTGGACGCGCCTAGTAGTAGGACAGGCTGCTACCCCAGGGCTGGTATACTATATGCTTGGAATAGTGGTATACTATATGCTTGGAATAGTGGTGAAACATAATCAGACGACACTATCTTCTCACTTCTGAAGTATTGGATGTATATCATTTCACATTTTAGTATTATTATTGTGTCACACTGTACCTGTTATTTCAATGCGAATGCCGGATTCTTCTTTTTCCATGGTTGTTAACATACACAATAATTAATTATCCCTCAACAAACGAAAATGGAGATCCTCTTTTTAAACAATTAAGCGTGACCACCATTCGGTGTCAAACAGTGCGAGCTGTAAATCGTGCCAATTTGTTTTTATATTTTGTACGCATGACATACTGTGTGAAGCATGAAAAAGTAATCAAACTGTTAGAAAAATTAAACATTGATTGGAAAGATCTAAGAATAATAAAGAATATGTATTGGCAGCAAACAGCAGCTATAAGAATTAACAACTGTTTAGGTAAATTTCAAAGCATAAAGAGGGGCGTACGACAAGGATGTGTACTTTCACCTGATTTGTTTTTAATATACAGTGAATATATTATGAGATCTTTAATTGATATGCCCGGAATCGTGGTTGGTGGGCACAATATAAACAGTTTACATTATGCTGATGACACAGTCTTGATAGCAACAAGTCAGAAAGAATTACAGGAAATGATAGACATTGTGGTGTTAGAAAGTGGAAGAATGGGCCTCAGTTTGAATAATGGGAAGACAGAAGTAATGGTGGTATTAAAGAAACAAACTATTCCTAAATGTGTAATAAAAGTCAATGGTGTTATTTTAAGACAAGTACAGAAATTGAAGTATCTGGGCACATGGATAACATCAGATGGAAGATGCATAACTGAAATAAGAAGCAGAATTGGACAGGCAAAAACTGCATTTTATAAAATGAAAAACATCTTGTGCAATATATCCTTGTCATTAAGAGTTAGAAAAAGAATTCTTGCTTGCTACATACATCCAGTTTTAACATATGGATGTGAATCCTGACAATCGGTAGGCAGGCCAAACAATTTTTAGAGGCCTCAGAGATGTGGTTTTACAGAAGAATGCTTAGAATACCTTGGACAGCCAAAAAGAGCAACCAAGAGGTTTTAAAAGAGGCGGGAACCCGAAGACAACTTATCACTGACATCAGAAGGAGACAGTCATCATTTTTCGGCCATGTTATGAGAAGAGGGAAAATAGAACATGTTGTGACCACTAGAAAGATCTGTGGAAGGAGGGATAGAGGAAGACAACGAGAGAAGATGCTTGACAGTCTTGTTGCATGGCATGGAGGTGTGTCGGCACACGAACTGATACATGCTGCAGGAGATCGCGGATTATGGAGAGGCATGATCGCCCACGCCAGTCGGCCAGGCACCTGATGATGATGATGACGCATGACATTGCAGTAACTGTGTGAACGACACCTTGCACTAGTTTTATCGAGAAACATCAGATCAAGTGGTTTGGCCATCTCGTTAGAATGCAGCAAGATCAAATACCATCACAAGCACTACATCTCAGAAGATCAGCTACAAGAGCAAGAGGACTGCCGCGAAAATATGGATCGACAACATTAAAGACACTCTACGCCTTCACAGCATGACAATAGCCAGTGGCAGCCAACGTACACTGGATCGCAAATTATTCCTCCCCACGGCACTTAATGGCCGAAGTGGTTTATGATGATGATAACGATGATGACAGTACAGTAATAAAAATGACATAGAAAATTTTATCAAAACCAGTACAGTGTTGGGGGTGAGACATGACTGCTGATTTTTAGTTTAAAATTAGAAAATATTTAGAAACGCTAGACAATCATGAAACATTTATATCCATTGGCGGAAGACCACTATGTTATTTACTTTTCGCGGTTGACATCAATCTCATGTCTGGTTCCGCAGCAGAAGTCCAAGAACTTTTTACAAAGCTAGAGACACTTTTAGGTAAATATAAAAGTAAAGAACCCTTTTCCACGCCATTTATGCGTATTGGGTATATAGAGCTAGACTTATATGTTATAGACCAACCGCACAGGAGGCGTGATGTGGTCAGCATCACGCCGGTCGCCTTTACTTCCCAGGAATGCACCCGGTACCCACTCAAAGCTGGGTCGACCAGGGAGCCAATGTCATTTCTGAAAAAACCGACGATCTTCCTATCCGCAGGCTAGCGTCTAACCACTACACTAACAGAGTTCCGGAAATAATTTATACTGGAGGTTTAATTTTCATCAGAAGCGAAATATCTAGACTCATCATCATCATCATATAGCAAGTTCTTTGCAGAACGTCGCTCTCTTCATGGTCTTTCCTGAAAGAAACTCGTCTTTCGCCAGCTTTCCCGGCGTTATTTATCTCCTGTGCCCATCTTCATGTTGTTTGTGCCCTGTCCTTCCTTCCTAGAACCACGCCTTCTGCTACTGCCCTCTTCCCCCCCCCCCCCTCTCCTCACTGTGGCGCTTGGTATGGCCAAAATATATCAGCTTCAGAGACAAGATGATGTTTATAAGTCAGTCTTCTTTCTTTAATGTTCTGTTCTTTTAGAGTGTTATTCTATTATTCTTTGTTCATGGTATTCTGGGAATCGTTCTTTAACATTTCCGTTCAAAAGCCCCTATATTCTTCCTAGGAAATAAAGCCCATCGGGTACGTTGCCGACTGGCGTGGGCGATCATGCCTCTCCACAATCTGAGATCTCCTGCAGCATGTATCAGTTCGTGTGCCGACACACCTCCATGCCATGCAACAAGACTGTCAAGCATCTTCTCTCGTTGTCTTCCTCTATCCCTCCCTCCACAGATCTTTCCAGTGGTCACAACATGTTCCATTTTAACTCTTCTCATAACATGGCCAAAAAATGATGACTGTCTCCTTCTGATGTCTGTGATAAGTTGTCTTCGGGCTCCATAATCTTTAAAAACCTCTTGGTTGCTCTTTTTGTCTGTCTAAGGTATTCTAAGCATTCTTCTGTAAAACCACATCTCTGAGGCCTCAAGAAATTGTTTGGCCTGCCTACCGATTGTCCAGGATTCGCAGCTATATGTTAAAACTGGATGTATGTAGCAAGCAAGAATTCTTTTTCTAACTCTCAATGACAAGGATATATTGTACAAGATGTTTTTCATTTTATAAAATGCAGTTTTTGCCTGTCCTATTCTGTTTCTTATCTCAGTTATGCATCTTCCATCTGATATTATCTATGTGCCCAGATACTTAAATTTCTGTACTTGTCCTAAAATAATACCATCGACTTTTATTATACATTTAGGAATAATTCGTTTCTTTGATACCACCATGACTTCTGTCTTCCCATTATTCAAACTGAGGCCCACTCTTCCACTTTCTAACACCAACAATGTCTATAATTTCTTGTAGTTCTTTTTGACTTGTTGCTATCAAGACTGTGTCATCAACATAACGTAAACTGTTTATATTGTGCCCACCAACCACAATTCTGGGCATATCAATTAAAGATCTCATTATATATTCACTGTAAATTGAAAACAAATCAGGTGATAGTACACATCTTTGTCGTACGCCCCTCTTTATGCTTTGAAATGTACCTAAACAGTTGTTAATTCTTATAGCTGCTGTTTGCTGCCAATACATATTCTTTATTATTTGTAGATCTTTCCCATCGATGTTATTTTTTTCTAACAGTTTGATTACTTCTTCATGCTTTACACAGTCAAATGCTTTTGTATAGTCTATGAAGAATAAGTACAAATCAGTCTTTGCTTCTATAGCTCTTTCTGACAATGTTCTTAGGATGAGTATGGCATTGTTTGTACCTTTTCCTTCTACAAATCCACATCGTTCATCGCCGATTTCTGGTTTAATTTTGTTTCTTATTCTTCTCATAATTATTCTCAGTAAAATCTTAATCATGTGACTCATAAGACTTATTGTGCGATGATCTTCACATTTTAAAGTGCCTAGTTTCTTTGGCAGAGCTATAAAAATGGATTTTAAAAGGTCATTTGGAATATACCCACTATTATAAATATCGTTTCAAAGTTAAGTTATTATTTCAATTCCAAAATCTCCCAGTGCTTCGATTTCTTCCAGTGAGATGTTGTCTGGCCCGGGTGCTTTTTCTTTCTTCATATGATGTATTGCATCCTCAACTTCTGCAGTCATTATTGGTGAACCATCATTGTTGGTCTGCAGTTCTACATCCGGTCTATTATCATCCTACAATTCCCCTATATACTCTGTCCATCTGTTAATTATATTACTATGTTCCATTAAAAAGTCACCATCTTTTGATTTCAAACATCCAGTGCTGTTACGTGTCATCTTTCTTGTTAACATATTTATCTGTTGGTACATGGAATGTGAGTCTTTCCTGTGATTTTCCCCAATCTCTGTTTACATTTGATTCAGCCAGGCATCTTTGGCCACTTTGCATTTGTTCACTATTTCTTTTTGTATTCAGTGTATTCTTCTTTGTCATTCTTTTTCTTCCTTCTTTCATCAACTGCAGAATTTCTGTTGACATTCATTTCTTTTTTTTTTTTTTTTGCAACTCTATGGGTTGGTGGGATTGTCTCTTTTGATGTCTGCTGAATTGACTCACGCAACATATCCCAAGGTTCATCAAAAGTCTGTATAATTTCCATTGCATTATACCGGATTTGTACAGTGACGTACTGTTCCCTAATTTCTTTATCCGTTCTAAGAATTCCTAAATTTAACTTAATGTTTTGTGGTGTTTTTCTAATGTTCTTAAGTTTTTGTTCTAATTTTTCCTACAACTGGAACATGGTCACTAAAGCAGTCTGCTCCTGGTCTACTTTTTGCTCCAACTAAGCTGCTCTGGAATCTTCTTGAAATCAAAATATAATCAATTTGATTGCGGACATTATCGCCAGGACTTTTTCGAGTCCACAATCATCGAGGATGGTGTTTAAACCAGGTGTTACCTATTATCATGCTGCGCGACTCAGCCCATGCTATTAATCTGTCACCTCTCAATTTTTTTTCTCCTAGGCCATAGCCACCCGTTATTCCGTACACTTTTTCACTTCCTATTTTCGCGTTGAAATCTCCAAGTACCATTGTTACTTTAAAATTGTTGCATTGATAAACAGCCATGTTTGACTCGTCATAAAATGCGTCAATATCTTCCTCTGAACTATCTGCTGTTGGGGCATAAATCTGTACTAAGTTGATGTCAAACGGTCTGCCGCGAAGTTTTACTAATAGTACTCTATCTGATTTTGTCCAAAATCCTTTCAGTTTTTGAGTTCTTGGGATCCAAAATAGTACCAACTCACTATATTTCTTCCCACCCGAGTAAATAGTTATGTGCTGATCTGAATACTTTTTCCCTGCTCCTGGCTATCGCATTTCACTAATCTGACATTCCATGGACCAATGTTCATGATGTTTCTATCATTTACTTTTTCTACAGAAGCTGGATGACGGTCGAGTATCACCGGAGAACATGATGCTCCCTACCGGACGAGGTGATTCCACCGGAATCCCCATTCACATCGTTATCTGAATTGGTAATATTTTGAGGCATGATTTACTACGGATATTACAGCGGTGGTTTCCCCTTGCCTTCCATCGGTTTGTATATGGTTTGACTCCAATAGCCTTTGTCTAAAGAGACTTACCCTGCAAGGCAGCAGGGGGGAGAGGTTATGGCGCCTCTTACCCGCCGATCGCCATGTCGTAGAGTATTGAGGTATTTTATAGAGTTAGCTGTCCCACCAACTAACGCATCCTCTCAATGACCATCACCTGTTTTGGTCCACGGGGACTTATTCAATACATTCGTGGCTAACCTCTATATCTAGAGGCCTTTCCACCATCCGCCACCTGGTGGACGCGCCTAAGTAGTAGGACTGGCTCCTACCCCAGGTATATACAATATAGCCCACGACTCACAATTGTAGGTCTAAGATGCATACCCTCAAAGTGTTAACTTATCTTGAGTATAATTGGAAAGATGGCAAAATGCCTGTATGTAATGTCATTCATCAACAATACACGCGAATGTCCTGCTAATGTACAACGACACCAGCATGAGATAGACACACATAATGTAGTCGAAATATAAATAAGAGCTATAACTAGTTAGAAGAACACTTCCCAAGTAGTATTAGAACCTATGCATATATTCATGAATTCCTAAAAAGGTCAGCATCAGTTGGCAATTAAGCATTCCTCTGAATCTTGAAACTGGAGCAAAGAAGCGAATTTAATATTTAATGTTCTTTTTCTTCTTCTTTCTTTCGCTTGAAATAGACTATTTATATCTGATGTCTCTAATGCGAACTTCACTGTCTTTTGTAATTATTAATGTGAAAATATCAGTTAACCGGATCAGAGAAGAGCAGAGAGAGAGAGAAAGAGAAAAGAAAGAGAGTAGAGAAAGAGTAGAGAGATAGTAACGAGAGTAGAGAGGGAGTTAAGAGAGAGTAGGAAGAGAGTAGGAAGAGATAGAGAGGGAGAGAGTAGGTAGAGAGAGTTTATTAAAGAGAGCAGAGAGATGGAGCAGAGAAAGAGAATGTGTATGTATGTATATGTGTATGTATATAGTTATATAAGTTATATATATATAAATATATATATATATATATATATATATATATATATATATATATATATATATAGAGAGAGAGAGAGAGAGAGAGAGAGAGAGAGAGAATCAATAAAAACTGGGCTAGAAATCCTGTTGACAGAGAAAAGTCAACTGGACGCCAGGCATGAGATCGCGCCTTCTGTGTTTTGTATCACTCACTCAACAAACGCCTGATTGAAATTTGCAGAAGCAGTCTGAATTGGGATGAGCAATCCTGTTTTATGTAAACAAGCGGATCACTTGGTAAATCTAAACTTCCGTGGGAGAAATATGCATTGTAACAAGAGACAATGTGATATGTGCACTTCAATTTAAAAGACGAATTTTGAACTTGTTTCTTTTGATGTCAGTTATATAGTAATGCATCTTAAATGGTGCACCAAAACCAGAAGAGATGACAGTATGGTAGAAAACGACACAATAGACCTGCCGGTGCGAGCACATCCAGGGTATTTAATCTTCTTCTTCTTCTCTTCCACCTTCTACCTCATCGAAGTGTCGGGGGGAGATGTCACATTCGTTGATGAGTTCTGTCAAGAGCACTATTAAGACTGATGTTCATTTCTGTAAGGCTGTTCTTAAGGCCATCACTCCATATTTTCCGAGGTCTTCCACTCGCTCTATACGCGTTGTAACGTTTTAGTGTGGCTCGCTGTGGCGGATAGTACCAGGGCATTCTTGTTAGGTGTCCAAACCACTTCATTTGTTGTTCTTTGATGACCTGTAAGACTGGCTTTATTCCTAGCATTCGTCTAATTTCGTGATTTCGTATTCTGTCTTTCCTTGAAACTCCTGCAGCTCTTATAAGGCATTTCATCTCTGTTGTAATAATTTTACGTTCATTGGAGGATGTAAGTGTCCACGTTTGGCATTGATAGCATAGTGTTGGCCAAAAAAATAGTTCTGATAAGATTCACTTTAGTACTCCGAGGTATCTGCTTGTGTGTCAACAGGGGAGATAGTTGCCCCATTATTTGATTAGCTTTGGCACATCTCGAGCTAATTTCTCTGTCCAGTTTTCCGTCGGATGTGAAAATTGCTCCCACATACTTAAATTCCTCTGTTTGTTTCAGGGTGTTGTTTTTTAATATTATTTCTAAATTGTCCTTATGTCTTCCTGTCATCATTGTCTCTGTCTTAGTAGTGTTTATTCCCATATTATATTCCTCCCCTTTGTTACTAATTAGGGTATTTAATAACTATCAAAACAGACATTGTCAATGATGACTAGTTCCACAGCTACCTCAGACCTCTCCCTAGGCCAGGGAAAGATCACACAAGAAAAGAATGGTAACAAAATTATGTCCCCGCAGAATACAATAAGGAAACGCATTGAATAAATAGTGGCTAGAATAGTTCTAAACGTCTGGAGTCAAGTGGTCTTGTTAGCGATCACACTAGGTGGCTTAGTAGTAGTAGTAGATTCTACCCCACTAGGACATCACACAAGCGATAAACACCCGATGACACAAAGTGCCATAATCATCTGGATGAGGATCACCCGTGGAGAGGTCCCGGAAACCACAATCAGCCATTAGACGATATTTATGGCCGGGCTATATTGCGGCCCCTGGCAAGAGCCAGGGTAGAGCTTCAAGAAGTCGAAAAATTGCACCCCGCATGGGGATGACTGTGATTATGACTAGGCGGCTACCGCCTGGGGAGGGATACGTGATGCAATGCTGCATTGTTTGCATATGACACTACTGAGGGTTTCCAGGCAGGAATGGAAGCAGCCGTGGTCACCACTGGCTTTGAAGATGCGTACAACAGCGTCCCATACAACGTGCTTGGAAACACAATAGGAAAACCAGGCATGACGTTACAACAACGCTACAGCATGAACTAAAGAGACCCGGGGAATGAAATCTGGGAATAAGGAGCACGGGTAAACCCGACCAAGGTCTTCTTAACTTGGTTGTCATTGAACATTCATATTGTTAATACGGCTACGTCAGGTCTAAGCATGAAATATCTTGGCATGACCTTCGACAGACACTTGTCGGTCAGATAGCCTATCACGTAGAGAGGTTAGTTGCGTAACCTTTACAGGACGTTGCAGAACCAATCCCAACAGCCCCTGACTTTTGTGTGGTTTTTCTAGGCAAATTTACGTCCAGTAGTTTGTCACTGCTTCTTCTTGTTTGCCATTGATGCTGGACGGTCGGCTTTCTTGATACCTCTGTCGAAACCAACGCAAGGCTCATGGCCCGCAGCTGGGATCGAACCCGGCATCCCGGCATTACGAAGCGTTCTCATCGACTTAGCCACAGAGTCAACTATCACGTAGAAAATGTCATCATATTTAGTACCAGGCAAGGTCTATCTCTTTAGGTGACGGCGGCAGCCAACATAGAACAGCACACACGTTTCATTACTAATCAGGACATTGTGTCAGCTGTCGATACCGTTCTGAGTCACCTCATAATCAGCAGAACTCAACTAGGAAGATTGGAAATACTACAAGGAGACTATAAGACTCATATTCGGTTGCACAAAAGACATCTCAAGTCACGCCATGAGGTTAACGAAGATGGTCACCAGACACAAAGTAGCACCGCTGAAACCACACATAAAAGTATCAGGAGACATCAACAACCCACTGTGCAAGGCTTTTGGTGACGCAACATCTTTTTCTTCTTGTGCCCCAGTCATAGATCATAAGCCCCCAGTCAAATCCTTCCATCCTTCGCTATCCTATACAGCTCTCTCCATGTCCTCTTTATCTTTTTAACTTTACACTGTAGCTCCCTTCTCTATCCAGAGCTTACATTTTTTTCTGGCAGTCCGCAATGGTACGTAGTTCTAGCGCCTTTTTTTCATAATTTCTGTCAGCAATACTTTGAGTACCGGCGACTTTTAAAATCAATTCATGGTGAGTACCCACATCTTTTGAAATCTTATTTTTAGAGGGAAAAGCCCAGATACTATAAATATATACTTGCATTCATGATGCCCCTGTGATTACGTCATGGGCCCCTCAATGATCTACATTCCCTTAAGTGTTGTTTAATACAAATGTAGCCATTACCACGACCCATACTAGGATATATGTGACAAATGTATGGTCTGAAGTATTATCGACTTTGACAAACAACTGAACACAATTGCCATATAAGGAACTGCATCGTGTAATGCGCATGCGTGATACACCTCTTCTTCACTTCCGTTCCGGCTTGAGTGCGGAAGTAAACTTGGTTGAAGAAATTTTAGGGCGTTTTATTCATCAAACATAGCTCACAGTCGCAACGCCACAGCAGTCACAAAATGCCAGCGTTTACTCTCAGTAAGGTTTTTTCTTCTTTCATTTTAACCGTTCGGTGTGATATCAGAAACAGTCTCCGCAAAAGTAATTACTGTAATCTGAGGCATACTAAAACTTAAGTCAGCAGAATTCTGAGAATTAGGACAGATTATTGGCAGTAATTCAAGCACTAAATAGTCAAATTTTTAAAATCATTTTTTACATATAAACCAGTTCTGCTGAATACATATCGAAAAGCTCTTTTCAGCGGTACCCCATTCATGTCTGTATGTCAATTCTAAGCCGAGTTCTGAAAGTTTTTGTGCAAAAAGTGAATTGAATAAAGAAGAAAACATAAAAGTATGTGGTGTATTGTAATCTTGCTATTTGCTTGTAAAGTACATTTGCTAAACGTTATAAATAATAGGTATTATTTGCTTGAAAAATGGAAAACAGTTTCATTGTATTTGAAAGGATAAAGGTTGATTACTTATCAGCAGACTACTCTTTGTCTTATCTCACAACTTGAACTCGTGAACAACTAGCTACTGTCTGTGAAAACAACATTTTGTTTTTGGTCTTTAATGTACCATTAGGAACACTAACACTGTTTAATTACTCAGCAACACTCATACACAGTGGGCTGCATGTTACTTACTAATCACAGGGTGCCTGAAAGATAATGTAACAGCTGAACTGGGGTTTCCTGGGATCTACTTCTCTTGTTGGATTTGCTTCCAAATAGGAATAATAATATATGTGGCCCTCCCCCCCCCCCCATCCCTTTTTTCCCCTTGTGGATTCTCTAGGGGGGGGGGGGGGGGAGGAGAATATGCCCACTGCCATTACTATGCCATAAAAGGCAACTAATTAGGGGAGTTTATTTCAAAGTCGAAGTACATCTGTCTGGGTTAAGCCAAATCTGTAACCAGATCTCGCCACCGCCGAGAGTATCACCCACGCCACTCGCGCGGCGTGGCTTGGGGCTAAACTAGATGGCTGGGACTCACGAGCAAAGCTGGAGGAGATACGGAAGCTGCTGCCCCCTGAGTCCCCACCATCTGGTTTAGCCTCAATCCACGCCGCGCAAGTGGCGTGGGTGATACTCTCGGCGGTGGCTGTAGTCGCTGGAAAACCGCAAATGAAGTCGCCGGAAGTGCGCAATTGACACATGGCTGAGGCTCTGTTAGGGTGTTTTTGCGGCCGCCATCTTTTGTGCCCGTTATTCGGAGGATAGCCCTCAAGTGAATAAACAACCAGAACTTTCTGCTGGAGTTTATAGCCAGAGAACACTAAACAACAAAAAATATTTTATGAACTTTCTTGAATCACTGGACATCAATCTTTAACTGGATCGTCTAACCCAGTTAACAAATTGCTGCAGAAATTAGATCCATCTGTTGAAAGGCACAATTTGCAAGAGAAGACTTGTTACCAGCAGATGAGTGCCTCGCCAAACGCCACTATTGGATGCAACTTTAATGTAAACTGGAGGAATCCTTAAAAAGGACATGAAGGAACAGAAGGAGCCAGGGCTACAACACCACTCCACACAGAAATGTACAAGACAACCCGAAAGGCACAGATATCACAACCATATTATAAATGGACTGAAGGCAGTTATATCTTTGGAGGAACACAGAAGAAGAAGGAGAGTCACTGGGTGTCAGTCTTTCAGGCTGCAATTCTAGAGAGGAAAGGTTTTTAAAAAAAATTGAAACACACATGCATATATTTTACCAAAGTAACATTTCATTTACCTCTTTTAGATTTAAAAATGCCCAAAAGTTCATCTCTTAATTCTTATCTTTGCCTTTTTTAAAGAAATTAAACATCTCTCAAGTAAAAATTTTCAGTTGTAATTTAATTTAAATCTAAGCTCCACTATAGCAACAACAAAAGAAAAGTTTAGATAAGAATCCCCTACGAGTATTGTCATAGCGAGAATACCTGCAGTAAAGGGGCACTGGGAAACAGTTTTTGCATGCCTGCACACACACACATTAACGTAGACAAACAATGTAAAGAAAAAATATTGACTGATAATTTGGATGTGTTGCATTGATTGAAAAAAAAATTTTTTTTTAATGTATGCCTATAATAGTTAGCATATATAATGCACATAATTTTTTGTGAGGGGGGGGGGGGGGGGCGCGTTTTCATGAGCCTGAGGATGTTAGGATGAAATGTTAGATGTTTATTTTTGCCACTTACAGAAAAAAAATCTCTGTTCTTCAAAAAAGATCGCACCTGAGTCTATGTATGAGAGCCCATCGCTATAATAACCACTTGGTCAGGCACTTCTCGTCACTGTGATACTGCATGTATATTGGGCCAGGACAGAATAAACAACTTTAATATTTGTCTTTTCAGGAAAAATATATGCTTCCTTACCAAGGACTACGCGAGGTCAACCTATTATCATTAATGGAGATCCAAAGGGAGAAAACTTGTTGTATTGCAATGGGAGTAGTGTCTATATTCGCAATATCCAGGTACTTTACAAATCATGTTTCATTTTTATGCATTTCTAAGGTATCATATCTTTACACCTGTTAACCTCTAGTTATGTCAATGACATTTGGTTGATGTGTGCGATTTAGTGAAGGTAGGAGTTTAACTAATCAATCTTCTGCCACTGTTTTGCAGTGCCTGTTGTTTGTCCTAAATAAATCATTCTCTGCCTGCACAGTACTGCGGGCTACATTATGCTGGTGTACCTATTACAGGTGCCCTAATGATAACTTCTTATGAGATTGAACAGGCTATCTGTAAATATTCCTGTTGGACTGCCAGCTGAATTTGCATATTTTAATCTTAAGGTGTTGAACCTGCAGGTAAAAGTTGGGAGGGGGGGGGGGAGGACAGCCTAACATGCCCTGATAATGTCTGTTATGACCTTACCTGTCCCAGGTTAATGCATTTGTCTATAATTTATGAATGAATTATCAGGTGGTGGTCATTACTAATATAAGTAAAGGAAAAAAGTAGAGATTATAACCCGCACAAGCTTGATTTTGAGAAGGGCCACCTGGTGATAATTTACGACAAGGCAAAATTTGCAAGAGAAGACTTGTTACCAGCAGAAGAGTGCCTCGCCAAACGCCACTATTGGATGCAACTTTAAGGTAAACTGGAGGAATCCTTAAAAAGGACACGAAGGAACAGAAGGAGCCAGGGCTACAACACCACTCCACACAGAAATGTACAAGACAACCCAAATGGACATGATAATTGCCAGTTCTGAAAAACAGCACCAGACCCACAGGAGACCCAACCCCACCCGTTCCAGACCGCCCCAGGTGCAACTGACCATCCTATTTAGGGTGGTCTATCCACTCCCCAAATGCAGCCAATCAAAAACCGTCAAACCTGGCATGTCAGACAACAAAGGACCCAGCAAGCCATCAGAGGAAACAGTTGAGACGCCGCCCACAGAAAATGCCAGCACCAGACCCACAGAAGTCCCTCCCACCCGCTCCAGGCCAACCCAGGCATAATTGACAGTCCTTTTCAGGACTGTATAATCCATTCCCACATTGCAAAAGACAGCCAAACAAAAAGCTGCCGATATGCGCCCAGCATGACCACGCTGACAAGTCAAAGCAGAGAAACGTAACTTAAGCGAAATTGATCGCCATACAAATCCAAAAAATCAAGCTCAGATAGCAAAGAAACCGTCCTTGATAAAGCAGGCCTTTGGGCGACTAAAAGAGGACTAAGCTTGGAAATATTGTTTTGTTTTCTGTGATTATAATTACGATTAGAGATTTTAGGTCACGCTAGACGGCATACACATTGACATCTGTCTGCCTCACTCATCTGCAGATCAGATGGTCATATATATGTTCAGGTCCTGAGAGAGTCTGCGACTTTTTTTTTCTTTTTTGTTTTTGTTTTTTAATTAAGTGATTTTGACTCCCAGGTTGACCCAGCCTCAGATGGGTACCAGGTAAAGTCTTGGGAGTAAAGATGGCGGGCACGATGCTGACCTCATCGCCCACTAAATGCTAATTGGTGATACACTTGAATACTTTTTTTTTTCAACTTATAGTCTGCCTGCTGTCTATAAGTTGTTTATCAGTGGCATCGTGTAATCTGTATAGACTGATCCAAGTCAGTATTTCCTCAACGGACAGTTACATGAAACTATTTACTGCCAACAGAACCAGTTTGTAGCGAGATGTAGGAAAGGGACTTATTGCTTCTCTAATATTGTTCACTCTTCTTGATTCCTTTCTTTAGCAGCTTCACCAGACATCCTTCTCTCCAATCTGCTGGTATTTCTTCAGTCTCCCAGACTGCTAAATAATGTGTGCTGTAAATCAGTTGAGCTGTTTATGTTAGCTTTAGTACCTTCTGCTGGGATACCTTATGGACCAGCAGTTTCCCTTTCCTTCAGTTGAATTGCTGTTTCTTCTCTACATGGTTTCTCATTGTTGATATTCAAGTCTGTTTCTGCACGCTAAATATAGGAGGTTTTATTGGAACTAATCTATTCAGAGTGTACAGTGTGACAACTAGTTATTTTCCATGACCAGGTGAACTTTGGTATATATTTAGATATTAAGTACTGTATTGTACTGACATCCTTATATGGCAAAAGAATTACAAGTATCAATGTTATTATCCTTTATCAGTCCTAGAGCCACGTTTTCTGTGAAAAAAAATCCTACTACAAATATCCCCAGACCACTGACTGTCTTATTAAATATAAGCATTAACCACCATACCATAATTTTATGCGTCTGCATTCTCCTATGCCCATCAGTCAAAACTAAAAGGTGTGTTGTCTCTGTGAATCCAGTCTTCAACGGGAGATTGATGTGAATGCTCTAGAGTTTCCCTCTTTCACGTTTGATCTGGGCCCAGGTTTAAACTCTCACGCCACCCAAGGCTTTGTTGTTTTGTATTGTTGTAGGTACTTTCCAGTCTAGGGACCATTTTTTAACAATGCACTTTTCAGTTTGGACAGTTTTCAGTTTGCAGGGTTGGGCAACCTGTAGTCTACAGTGTCCTTTCTGTTGAAAATTGTCTTAGATACCTTTACAAACCCCATCCAAGCTGTGACTGCAAATCTACCCAAAAAAGATAAGATGAGAGCCATTATTTTTTTTTTTAATGGGTTTGTGGCCGCGTACATGCGTTTACTCGTGTATGTGAGGAAGAAAGAGAGACCACTATGTTATTTACAGTTTTACAATAGACTAGAAAAAAAAGAAAACAAACATGTTTGTATATGTTACCAATTAAGGCCTTTATTCTAGCTAGATTGTCAGGTTTAGAGTTAGGTTAAGTGCAATAGACATTGGTGTTACAGTGGTACCTTAGTATACATTTGCTTTGGTGTATGTTCAATTTGGTATCATCATTATCAAGTCCTTTGCCGACTGATGTGGGCGATCATGATTCTCCACAATCTGCGATCTGCAGCTGCCTGTATCAGTTCGTGTGTTGACACTGCTCCGTGCCGTGACAAAAAGACTGTCAAGAATCTTCTCACGCTGTCTTCCTCTGTCTCTCTTTCCACATATCTTTCCCGTAGTGATAACATATCCCATTTTGCCTCTTCTCATAACATGGCCAACACAATTTTGACTGCTCCTTCTGCTGTTTGTAATTTTTTTTTGGGGAGGGGGGGGGGGGGGTGTGTATTTGGTATACATCCTGTTTTGATGCAAAAACTTTGCTTGACAAGTGTCACCCCAGCAAGACCCAAACAAGCTAATATAGTATTGTCTGAAATGATAAGACAGTGTCACATTTTCAAAACATCCTTAGCTAAAGGCAGAAGCAAAAATCTTTAGGCATATTTTTAGTAAAAGTCAAACCGAAGAGCCTCAACCAGGTCCAAGTAGTGCCAAGAGACAGAAAAAAAACGAAGAGAAAAACATACACACATAATGTCTGATTCCTGTTGTTTTATTAGAACGTGGCAGTCTTTTCAAACAAAAATATCTCCTCCTCTCCCTCTTTTCAGTACTAGGCACTTAGCTCTTCTTGAGAAGGTAAATTTATATAAAATTTTCATTTATTTCATCTAGTTGCTTTTGTATTTATCTATTTTTGGTTTTAAGCAGTATATAATTTATGTGTATAATATGTCAGTTAAAAAAAAAGGAAAAAAAGGAAGTTTTCATGGTAAAGGATTAATTATTCTCCTTTATTTCTTATAGGAAAATGTTTGGTATTCATCCAACAATAAAGAATGGATTTAGCATGTGTACTGAGGGTCCACTGTATATTGTTATTTATAGAGCTATTTTTTATTCTGATTTCCTATTTTAGGATCCTTCCATATGTGATGTTTATTCAGAGCACTCCAAGGAGACAACAGTTGCTAAGTACTCGCCTTCTAGGTTCTACATAGCTTCTGCAGGTAATTTTTGCGTTTGTGACCTGAGCAAAACCACCAACATCAAAAACATCTCTACAGTGTGTTAAATGATTTCAAACAGGCCTTTTATAGAGTATGGCATGCAGCGCTCTGGGAAACTATGAAAAAGTACAACATAGGTAAAACCCTCATATGTAGTATAGAACAGCTTTATGCCAAGCCCAGCAATGCTGTCACTAAACGGACAAATAGGAAGCTGGTTCTGAATAACAGTAGGAGTTCGGCAGGGCTGACTCCTCTCTTCAACACCGTTTAACATCTTCTTAGAAAGAATTATGACTGATGCCCTCGAACAACATCATGGAACAGTTAGTTTGGAGGTCGAACTATAACAAACCTAAGGTATGCATGTGACATCAGTGGGTTGGCAGGGGAAGAACAAAAGCTAGTCGAGCTTGTAAATCTGCTCGATGAAACATCAACCAAGTATGACATGGAAATAAAATGGAGATCCAAATACATTTCATACAAAACTAACATTTGATTGCTCAGAGCACTAGCTATTAGTACATTTACATATGGCTGTGAAACGTGAACCTAAACAGCTGAACTCGAAAGGAAGATACAAGTATTGGAAATGCGATGTTTCAGAAAAACTCTTGGCATATCATACAGAGATCACATTACAAACAAAGAGGTTCACCATATAATTATTCAGCACATTGGCAACTATGAACCTCTTTTAACTACAGTGAGAAGGCAAAAAATGTAATTGTATGGACATGTAATAAGATCTAACGGCCTCTCAAAAACAATACTGCAGGGAAAGAGGAGAAGAGGCAGACCAAGAAATATCTGGATACAGAACCTGACTGACTGGACAGGCCTCAAGCATTCAGCCATGAAGTCCATCATAAATGACGCTAAAGGTGGAGAGAGCTGATCAGACAGTCAACAGAAACTGGTGACCCAATGACACGTAGTGTTATGGGATGATGATGATGATTTGTCACCCTTTTTAAATAACATCTAGTTTAAAGCAAGGTGATGCTCTGTCCTCTCTTCTTTTCAACTTGACCTTGGAGAAAATTATATGGAAATTAAAAGAAGTATGTACTATAGGAGAAACTACCAGAACTAGAGACTGTAGACACACTGACTTTCTTAACCCTACCAGACCTAAGGCCCTGAACGTAACTGTCCCTATAACCTGAGCTCCTGGGCATTACCGCGAAAAAACCAACTTGATTTACAAAAATATTAGTTATTAAACGAGTGGCTAGAATATGATGAAACTTGGAGACATTGTAGAAAATAGGCTTACCTTTTATCTAGCGCCAATATTTCACCTTTGTTTGCGAATTCACTCATCAGGATCAACTTTGTTTCACAAAGTGAACACCAGATGCTGCCGTTTGATGGACACACCCCCTCGTCCTACTATCGATCTATTTCAAGATTGATAATTTCCAAGATTTTCCTCATTTGCGCTCTCACTGACAGTGTCATTTCAAGAACGTATTCTTTATGAAATTATCACAGATAATGAATATATATATATGTACACACATATATATATATATATATATATCACAGAGTCTGAATAAACCAAAGTATCGATCACCTGTTGGACTGTGAAAAGCCTAGAACTTGGTTCATCAGCCGCTCGCTTCATTCTGAATTTTCCTAATTGTTTTCACGTTAAAACACACAAAATTGATTCACACACACAGGGAAACCATTTGCAATCTCTAACAAAGTGGACTGACGACGATTGGTTGGTTATTTTTAGTCAGTGACGCATCTTTTTTTCACGCACTATGCAAATAGCCTAAATTTAGGGCCAGCGGTATACAGAACAGTAATGAAATTCCTGGAAAAACGGGAGAGCGGTCTGGTAGGGTTAAAGCAAGCAGCTCAAAAAATGGGACTAATTATCAATCAAGATAAGACAGAATACATTATAATAACAAGTCAGTAATAAATCATTTATAAAAGTCCTCCACGAAGTGGATTCAAAAAGAAGACCTTCAGTCTGGCAGGCAAGCATCTAACCACTAAGTTTCCGTGGCTCCCTAAAAATAATACGTAGGAGAGGTTTAATTGTTCAGCGAAGTAACTAGTATCTGAAGTGATGATGTAAATAGGAGTGACTACAGTTGAGCTGATGACAACAAGTATGAAATGCGACTAGAAAGCTGGACAGATGGAATGGAAAAGATGCACAGTAATACAACCAAACATTTTGATCAAAGTCTTTATCAACAGAGAACTATATGCAACACAAACTGTGACTCTAAAACTTAGTGGACATGGACAAGACAACAGAGCTTCTAAAATCCAAGGCTAACATGAAACCAGCATGATGGGGGGGTTGTGGATATGAAGTGGTATATTATGAAACGAAATAAGAAGAAGGCATATGAAAAAAAGAGAAGACATATGAACAAGTTAAATAAATAAATAAAGCTGCGTTGAATATTGATCTCTCCAAAACCAAGATTGCTAAAACTAAATAAAATATTCTGTCTAAGGAGTAGCGCCTGGTTTAATCACCAGAGCAAGATTTAATAGCAGTAACTGAGATATCGCTTTTGCCTTGGCGGTCAGAACTGTCAAAATGGGAGAGACAGGTTTAAAAGCCTTATTAGGAATATCCCCAAAGTGTTCACAGAAACAATCTGCTACCTTCTGACCAATTTCTTAAATGTATAGGTTAGTTGTGAATCCTTTACAGGAAGTTGCAGAACCATTCCCAACAGCCCCTGGCTGTTGTATGGTTTTTCTAGGCAAATTTACGTCCAGTAGTTTGCCATTGCTTTCTTGACGGTCGGCTTTCTTGATACCACTGTCGAAACCAATGCAAGGCGCATGGCCCGCAGCTGGGATCGAACCCGGCATTAGGGTTCGCATCGACTTAGCCACAGAGCCGACTCCTAAATGTATGCCTTTATAAATATAATTTTTTTTTTCTTCAGAATCTAGAATCTGTAACAGGAAATATTTCTTCTCTTGTTTACTTCTTTCCCAGGATATTCCATGGCGTGAGATTAGAGGACTATACTATTTTATTTTATTTTTGCGGTTGGGGGGGGGGGGGGGGGGGGGGGGGACAGTCTACAGCATACCTCAAAATTAGTTCAGAGGGTCATATTTTTTATTTATAAACTGCCTTTGCATTGTTGAGATTAAATTGTGTGTAATAAGTAATGATAAAAGGAAGAGCTGCACAGTTTTTAACTTGCCTGCTTTCAGACAAAGAAGGAAAAGTGCGAGTTTGGGACACTGTTAACAAAGAACACATCCTCAAGATTGAACATAATGCACTCGGGGGCCCTATCAAAGACCTTGACTGGACTATGGACAGTCAGAAATTGTGTGTTGTTGGTGAGGGCAGAGAGTTGTAAGTACTTGGATCATCACCACTATCATGGCTTCTTTTTTAATCTCAGAAAATAATAGTGGTAAAGCTTGTTGCCTCAGAACTGGTGATGCCTTATGTGATATTTCATGTGCAGCTGCTGTTTTGTTGTAACTGCTGCTTCCATCAACGGTTAATCAGTTCTAGGTGCAGAATGTTTGTTTGGCACCTTCAGTGGCTGCCTTTTGCATTTAATGTGTGTAAAAAAACAAAACATAAAGTCAGGAGATGTGAACCAGTGTCATTGTACACAGTTATAAACTATAAGTGCTCTGCCACCAGTACGGACAGCTGATAAGAAATTGTCTGTCTGTATCGCCGTCCACACGAAACTCCATAGCTACAGCGATGTTCCTTCATTTACCCCAGTGTTAAACTCTGGTACCCATTTCCTAGAGGCTGGGTGAACCCCGGGAACCGTCAGTTTTCAAACACCAGCCGTAGGCTGCAGCAAATTGCAGCTGGATTTGAAAGCAAGTCCCCCATTGACTGCGCTAACACGGCCACCTTTAATGTGTGTTTATGCTATTGGCTTTGCTGAGACTGTAGTCTGTGTCAGTTTTTGTTTTTCACAATAGACAGTGGTGGATAGGCTATGTAGTTTTCACTAGCACGGCAACTGAGCAACAACGGGCTGGCTCGTTAGCTGTGAAGTTGAAAACTCTGAAAAAAGCTAGTCCTGCACGCTAGCTAAGTTGGTTAACCCAGCTGCGCAGACAAACGCCTTGAGGTCTGAGTTCACGCAAAAAATAGGATAGGCAAAAAAGCGACATATTTCCTACATTTACGGTATCTATCATGGAATCAAGGACGAAGGGTTGTAATATCTATAATACCAAGCCTAAGGGTTTACAGCTTATGGTTTCTGGATAACAACTGAGTCTGTAAGGCTCAGCTCTGTTTGTTTTCTATTTCTCTGGCTTTTGTGTAAACTCCTTTTTCATATCTAAACTAGGCCAAAAATATGTGGGCTAGGGTAGGCTTGTCAAACTGAGGATCCCCCGAGGGTCATATGGATCATGTTTGTGTCGTCATAAGGACCACTCATGACAACTAATTGAAGTCATTTTAATACAAAATTATTGTAGAATATTTCCTTTTTTTGCAGGCTGCAGGTATGCTTGCAAAGGGCTGCATGTGACCCACAGCCCGCCAATTTAACATCCCTGGGCTAGGGGTGAAAATACTTGAGCTAATAAAGCTTCTGTTACAAAAGATTCTTCTGTTGGTAGTTGTAAGCAGATGTGTTATCTTTTATATTACAGCTTTTAATTATGTCAGTTTTTTTAATTCCTTGATAGAATGAAAGCCAGTAACTTGCTGTGTATGAATTATGTTATCTTTTTGTTATCAACACTGTTTTTTGTTTTTTAATTATTATATTTGTCTTTTGTAATATAGGATATCTCTGAGTTGTATGATTTGTTTCCACTGCTGTGTATGTATGATGTTCTAGTAGAGTTCTTTATGAGCCAGACATTGACTGACTTGAAATGATTTATTCTGATATTCATTCAGTCCATTGTTGTGCATGTTTCCCTGTTCTTAGGTACATGGTTTCACAAAGTAGGCACTACTGTCCCAGGGAGGGGGACAGTCAAAGGCGGCAGTAGTTACCTGGGTGGAATTGGGGGGGGGGGGGGGGATTGACCAGGCGGTAGTGTAAAGTTGGGACACTAAGTAATTTTGTGTTTTTATTATTTTATTTTTTTTAAGTGCAGTGAGCAACAACGAGTTTTGGAACCTATGCTGTTCTACCCTTTAATATTGTTTCAATTTAAAAACTGAGGCAAATTGTATTGTTATTTATCCTTGTAGTTTTGGTCGAGTGTTCAGCTTTGATTCTGGTAACAAGGTTGGTGAAATCGTAGGCCACAGCAAGTCAATCAACTCAGTTGCTATCAGGCAGGGCCGCCCTATGAAGATTGTTACTGGAAGTGAAGATTTCACAACAGTTTTCTATGAGGGTCCTCCCTTCAAGTTCAAGTGCACCAAATCAGTGAGTTAATTAATTATAAGTTTGTATTTGATTTTATCACCACTAATTACTGGCATCATGAGGGCTAATAAACTGCAGTGGTTTGGGCATATAGAGAGAAGGCCAGATAACAGAGGTGCAATAAAACTGTACACAAAAGTACTGACTAGAAGTAGGCCCCAGGCAAACCCAAGAAGACAGTAGAGAGATCATATTCAGGCAAACCAATGAAGACAGTAGAGAGATCATATTAGGCCAAACGAAAGAAGACAGTAGAGAAATCATATTCAGGCAAACCATAGAAGACTAGATAGATTATAATCAGGCACACCTAAGACACCATATCAAAAGAGAAGGTCATTTACAGCGATGAATGGAGGCGGGTGATATCTGCAACAATGAAATTTGGGGCTCAGAAAACTGAAAAAAGAAGCATTCATAGTTGCAGATATATAAGGAAGTGATCTCATAATAAATGCTGCCATAGCTGTGTATGTAATGTTATGGCTTTTATCTACTTAGCCATTGCATTAAGAGTTGGGCTGATCAGCTGATCCTTACTGCCTATCCTTCCCATAATGATGTGTGGTACTTATTTTATGTGGTGAGGTCTATCCCATGGTTGATTTTTAGGGAGAAAAGGTCTGCCTTACAGAAGGTTGAACTCCCTGTGTGGGTCCTGGGGCCCTATAATAGAGCAAACAAGAATAAACTCATCTGCTTCAGTGGCAAGGAACAGCCAGCTGCACACAAATAAGTCAGTAAAATGGATGTACACGCAAAACTCAGGCCCTGGCACAAAGCCAAGGTCCAAATGGACGAACAACCAGGACTTTCCACTAGAGCTTACAGCGGGTGAACAAAGAAGAAGGTTGAACCATGGGCCTTTGTCTTGGTGAGTCAGTTCATTCATTGATTGTCACAAATATTCACGGATGTTTATATCATGGAGCTTTCACTAATTATTGTTAAGATCATAATTGCTGCACATATATACATTATCGTGATATTTCAGTTAAATGTTTCTGCATTATATTCTAACAACACTGTGGGGGGGGGGGGGGGGTTTTTTGTGTCAACGAGTGTGTCATAAAAGATGAATAACCAAAGGTTTTCTTGAAATTAGATGAATTAGGCTGTAAGGTGCATTATCACAGCCAAGATGTAAACCACAATTTGCCACCGCCTTTTTAAAGGCTAATGCAGAAGAAGAATGTCTTCTCCTTGTAATTTTGATGAGTGATCTAGCTATACATACAACACTCAGATTTGCAGTGTTTGTTTTTTCTTCTGTGTTAATAATGTCATTCATTACAAAAACATCATTGCTTCCAGTTTATTCACTGTTTTATTATTTACTGTCACACATTCACAGTCGTATTGAAGACTGCTGAAGGTCTCTTCTCCTTAACAGAAATGTTTGTAAAAGGCAACTGATTAGGGTTTGGTGCAATCAGATGTGTTGGGCTGAAACATGCAGATATCACAACCTAGCTCAACACATAGTTCATGTTAGAGATTATCTTTATCGCACATCGGACGTGACCATAAGTGGTCCGATCTCCTCCTGAGTATGTCTATAAGTGTTTTTAGGCTAACAACTCCAATTCTTTTCTGGTTGATGTAACGTCGGGTGGCTTCTGCATGGTTTTCATGTCTTACAACTCTCAATAGTACACTCATTTAGATGTGCAATAGAGAATGCTTATTGCATCTATAATTTGATTCTGTGTTTCCTATTTAAAAATTGCATGCATGTAATATTTCTTCAGTTTGTTTAAAGTTTTCAGTGATCAAATTTAAGAATTAGATTTGCCTCGTTAATGTAACTTTGTTAACATGCTTATCAAACATTGTTTGGTATTTAACAGTTTGTAATACTATTTTTCTTTGATTTGTGTTTTTTTCATTTATCATCACATTTACCTTATTAACCTACTTTTGGTAATTGCAGGATCATCAGAACTTTGTTAATTGTGTACGCTACAGTCCAGATGGGGAGATATTTATTTCTGGAGGTTCTGATGGCAAAGTAAGTGTTTCCTGTCTCTCTGACATTCACTTGTTAGCAGTTTGATGTCACTTCTACAGCATGTACCTTATCTGTACATGTTAATTGTTTTTAGAATAATTTGTTTCCCAGTTTCAGCTGCAGCTTTGTTTTGTGCTGTTGACACCATTCTATGCCATACACCTTCCCCTCAGTTTACAACCATCTGCACTTGCGGCCACAAAATATAAGTAAAAAATAGTAAATATTAAATGATAGCTAAATGAGTGGGTCGGAAAGTTCCTGGAACTAATACACTAGAGTACATATTATGTATTTTTCACAGAATGCACAGTTTTGTGTATTTAGTCTGTAATTTTTATCAAATATTTGAATGGAAATAGTATGGAATAATATAAATTTGACTTACGACCAGTTCAAGTTACAACCCTTTAATAGGAACAGAACTAAGTCATAAGTCCTGTACTGTCAGAGTTTTTTTTTTTTAAATTGAATCATTTTAAAATGGTTACCAGCCAATGTCCTGGGTACGGAAGGTGGCCAGTGGGATGGTGACCATGATCCATTGATTGATGTTTGTTTGTTTTAGTATCCAGTATATTTTTTTTATAACATACATGGATACCATATGTAGCGAAACAAACTTTAATCATCCTCCAATGAACGTAAAATTGTGACACCAGAGATGAAATGCCTTAGAAGAGCTGCAGGAGTTTCAAGGAAAGACAGAATACGAAATCATGAAATCAGACAAATGCTAGGAATAGAGCCAGTCTTACAGGTCATCAAAGAACAACAAATGAAGTGGTTTGGACACCTAACAAGAATGCCCTGGTACTATCCGCCACAGCGAGCCACACTAAAATGTGACAACGGGTATAGAGCGAGTGGAAGACCTCAGAAAATATGGAGTGATGGCATTAAGGACAGCCTTACAGAAATGAACATCATTCTTAATAGTGCTCTTGACAGAGTTCATCAATGAACATTTCATCTCCCCCCAACACTTCGATGAGGTACAAGGTGGAAGAGAAGAAGAAGTATCCAGAAGCCATGAGTTGTTAACCCTTAGGCTCGGTATTATGGATATCGCAACCTTTCGGCCTTGATTCCATTGTAAATACTGTAAATCTGGGAGAAAATGTGGCTTTCCTGCCTACCTCCGGGATTGAACCCAGACCACAAGGAGTTCGTTACCTGGTCTCCGCTCAATCCAGTTTGGCCAACTACGCTAGAGAGCCGGGCATCCATTGATTGATAATTAAACTTTACATATGTCAGTTTAGCATCACTTGCCTGCTTTTTGTTGTGGTTTTTTTTCAGCAAGAATCAAGTTGTCACATTCCTACTTCAGTCCTTTTTACATTGTTAGAAAGCTTGAACATTTTCAGTCATTGTTAGAAAACCCAGGTATCTTCACATATTGTTGTGTGCACTAAAATATATGCTAGTTATCTCAGGAGGGCTTTAATTAAAACTAAGCAAATAATTGCCTTTGCCTAAGTAATCCCAAAGCAGTGCTGATGCTTACCCTTCTTGTCTATGTAACTCTTTGAAAGACCCCCCCCCCCCCCCCCCCCCCCCCCCCCCCCCCCAATCCTTAACAAGTCCTGTCACCTAAAGATTGCTGAATTTTTTAACCTATAATTACATAACTTTTTTTTTTTGAGGGGGAGGGGGGGGGTGAATAAATTAAAAGGAGTAATCAATAAAAAATGAACTGAGTGGAGAATTAAAAGACTCCAGTCTCTTGGGTCTAAAAATAAATAAATCATACTGTGACGCCGGGTACTAAGGGCTAAAGATAAATTCTGACTTCAAGGTAATGTTATTATGAATTTTTTTTTTCTTTTTTAAAGTTTCGTTTTCCCCACAATAAAATCTCTCCAAATGCTATTTTCCAAAACTGTGCACAGTTGCAAACAGAACCAGTGTCGTTAACTAGGCTTGTCAGGGACTGGCCAATGCAACAGTACTCTAGCAGCATCTCTAGGATGAGAAACAGACGGTACTTTTGGGGCCACAGGGTTAAGATTTTTAAATATACCTTTGATATTTGTTTTGACTTTTTGAGATGATTACTTTCACACCACCTGCCACAGAAAGACAACTAAAGAAATACACTGAACACAGAGCAAAGGGAAGACCATGCAAGAGATAGAACAACAGTATCAAGAAAGGAAGATCCACTTATGCAGCACATTAGAAGTACACACACACACACACACACACACACAAGATCCTTACATCACTCCCCAACACCTCAGTGAAGTAACTGGGGAGAGTGGAAGAACATCTTTGATTTATAAAAATCAATAACTGTAATATAGGAGGAGAACCTTTGCCCCTAACTTGATATACCTACGTCATAAACCCTCAGCCACCAGCTCCTCAATGTATACATGCTGCAGAAGAGATGAATGTTTAGTTGTGTCTAAATTGTGTTTTTAAGTGACATTTTATTTGATACACATCCTTTTTGTCTGAAAGTTGTTTGTGTATGATGGCAATACATCAGATCTCATTGGAGAACTGGGAGCTCCAAAAGCTCATGCTGGGGGAATCTATTCTGTAAGTATGATGTTATTTTGTTTTATTATTATTTCCTGAATATTTATAGATCTAGTAAACTTTGTATGTTCTCTAATGCCATTTCCACTATGAATATTAGCTGCACCACATTTCAAACACAACTTCTGTCTGTGACCCTGATGGTGCACTCAAAAGAGACTCATGTTCATCCGTTAATTTTATCTACCCACTTTTACCCGTGCCTTCATGAACTGTTCCCCTCAGGGTGGCTTTTATTTTATTTCTTATAGACCATGCTAAATGGGATGGACCATCATATTTTTCCAGTACGTTCTGTTTAACCTATTCACCTCAGCCCCTAGGAATCTTGAAAAAAATGACCTATTTTTGTCTTCGCATTTAAAAAAAAAACATCTTTATAATTCTCTGAAACTCCACCGTAAGAAATTATTTTAAAAAAGAAGAAATGTGAACTCTTGTGCAGTTTTTATAAATATTCAGGGGTCGATTCTCTAGACCACCGAGCAGACAGGCAGGTATGAAGTTCTCTCCTTCTTTGGTGATGTCATGTTTCACACACAAAAATTAGTCTTGAGTCGGAACATGTTCATTTTTAGGTGAAGGGAAGTAAACACTAAATACAAATGGGGCAAAGAATTAACCTATTTCTTTCCCTTTAACCATCTATACCTAGTGTTGGTCACTTTACCATGAAGAGCCTTGTGTTGTAATTATAAAATTAGATATCAAGGTGATTCCACAGTTTTAAAAAATTCTGTTTTTTACCCACATATAATATCTTTAAAAGCAAGAAATTGGGAAGTAAATATTGAATATCATAACTGCCATATCTACATACTAATCAGTTGCAACCAGCACCAAAGCTGTTGTACAGGCAAAGTGACCACTGCCAAAGATGTCATGCATCAAAAAACCATTTAAGTCTAGTTCTCACCATTTCTGGGGTGACAGGATTCAGTATTTTCAGTTTCCAGTAAAGTATCCTCCATGCCATGGTATCAGGCTGTCTGGAAAAGTTTCTTTAGCTTTTCCCATCTCTCTTTCTTTGTTGTTGTCACAACATTTTACCTTTTCATGACATTTCCGAGGAATACGGCCTGTTTTATTCTTTTTCTTTTTGTTCTCACTGTCAGAAGTTTTAGATGAAAAAGCCACAGGCTTTGTAAAGGCTGTGGTGTGACACATGTCCTCCACTGATTTATACAGCTCAATTTCCACTGGAATACTAACCATTTAGAAAAACCATTTAGAATAGCACTGGCATCTAGTGCCTTCAATAAACTGTCCAACATCTGGAAATCAAAGACACTTAGCAAACACACAAAACTCAAGATCTTCAATTCTTGTGTGATTCCAGTACTAACCTATGGATGTGAGAGCTGGAAATCAACGAAAACTCTAGACACAAAATTAGACAGTTTTGAAAATAAATGCCTTAGAAGAATACTAAATTTCAAATGGTCAGATTTCCGAACCAATACACAAATAAGGCAAGAATCCAGGCAAGAGTATGTGTCTAATTTTATACGAAAACGCCGCTGGAACTATGTCAGCCACGCCCTTAGAATGGATAAATCAAGACTTCCTTACCAAGCCCTCATTTGGACACCACAGGGGAAAAGATCTCGTGGAAGACCAAGGGAAACCCTACGAAGAACTATCATCAGGGAAGGCTCACTCATGGGCCACTCAAACATCCAAGACCTACAACAGATTGCAACAAACCGCCATGCATGGAGAGTCATGACCTCTGCCCTATGTGCCGCACTTGACACAAGAGGAAAGACTAACTAACTAACTAACAGACCCCCCCTAGAATCTACTTACTGCATGTAGAGAACCTGGCTGCAGCACAGTCACTTTTGGTATGAGTAACCCAATATGTTTTATAAGTTTTTACAAATGAGTCATATCTTCAAGTAAAAGTCCCCTTTCCTTGTCTTCAAGTATATATATATATATATATATATATATATATATATATATATATATATATATATATATATATATATATATATATATATATATATATATATATATATATATATATATATATATATATATATATATATATATATATATATATATATATATATATATATATATATATATATATATATTGCTCAAAATGGGAAAATAACCACTAGAACAAAAATCATTAGATATATATATGTTGAAACAGCCACTAAGGTCCCGGATTTTCTCTGTTTCTTGTGACCAAATGTAGAAAGTCAGAGAACAATTTATGCATCCTCCACTGGAATACATGTTTCTTGAGACTGAATGAGTTAAAAGATGAAGACAAGGAAAAATACATGAATGGTTTGGTCACATGGCATACTCAGGTTGAGAACAAAGACCTGATCTGAGACTGATGCTTTGTATAAACTGGGCAACCATGACCGCCTTTGTTTGTTGAAATTACACATAGTAATGATGAGTGCATTTACATTTATACTGTTGGTTTTCTTCAGATATCTTTCAGTGCCGATAGCAAGAAGCTTTTATCAGTGTCAGGAGACAAGACTGCCAAAATCTGGAATCTTGATAGTAAATCGGTGGAAACGTAAGTATTTTTGATGTGACTCCTGTGTGAAAATGACTCTGTTATCTGTATATGTAATAGTTCTGGGTGATCTATTTCGGTTTGTTACTATCGGATCTGCTTTGAGTAGTTAATAGTCTTCTTATAGTTTACCCTTAAAAAGATGGTTGGCATGTCCTGTTGTGGTTTACAGCTTGGCTGCATTATCTCAGCCTCTTAGTCTAGTGAGTCCTTTTTTTTTTTTTTTTTAATGGAATCCACAAGTTAACTAGTTAAAAATCAGTTGGTTCTGAACAGTTCTGGGACACTGTAAGTTTCAGCTCTGATTTACTTGTGTTGATGTCATCTGGAATAATTTTTTTAAAGGCATATATAAATATCCTAGGAAAATGAGAGCAAAAGTAAAATTGTTAATACCTGAATTGACTAAAATAATAGAAAAAAAAAATCAACAAAATTAAATCAAATCAAATTTAAATAATAGCAAAAC
Source organism: Candidula unifasciata (assembly GCA_905116865.2). NCBI lineage: Eukaryota > Metazoa > Mollusca > Gastropoda > Stylommatophora > Geomitridae > Candidula > Candidula unifasciata. The sequence goes on along the minus strand of CAJHNH020000994.1, from coordinate 131,973 downwards.
CAGAGCCACTAAAATCAGATCTCGGGGAAATATACACAGAAGCTAATGAAAAGGTTGAAAACATGTCTAAGGATAGTTAAATTACACAAATGAATGTACATAGTTTTTGACAATTTTCATTTTTTAATGTGTTGTTTATTTCTCTAGGATTAATAGTTTTCAAAATATATTAAGGCCAAAGAAAATGTCTTCATGTAGTTGTTTTAGGATCATGTCGTTCACTGTTGTCTTTTGATTATCTGGTCAATAAATATCTTTAGATTATCTAGTCAATAAACTGACGTGGTAATAGCTGAAACATAGTGGCATTATCTGACAACTTTATGAGGTTATGAGTTAAAAATCAGTAACATATATAATAATAAATTAAGCTTTCTGTGTCATGCAACATAGTCTAAAACTATGTAGATATAGAAAACAAGGGGAAACTGCCACATTACTAACCTGAAAACTCTACTGTGGCCATATCAAATGCCACAGTGGATTGGAAGGAACAATAGCAAGGGACATGGTGCTAGGTAAGAGGGCCAAGGGCTGACCAGCAGGAAGATGGACAAGGAACATTAGAGTTACCTTGGACAGGAAAGTGAAGCAGGGGAGCTGGTGAGGGACCGGGTTTCTTTCGAATCTACTGTGATGAGAGCCGCATTCTGTAAGGGATCTACTGCAAGAGGATGTTTCATGCATATGTTGTAACAGATATGAAGGCTGATATAAACGGAGTAGGCAGGTGTATGGCAAAAACAAGCAAACAACTGAGAATGTTTAAGACAAACATTAGATTGCAGTTTATTCCCTGGCATATTTGCTGTATCTCCTCAGGTGCATACTACAAGAACAGTTAAAGAAAATATAGCAAATAAATGAATCATTCATAACTGATGCACACATTTAGACACTCTTGAAAGCAACTGCCTGTTTTTGCCAGGGTAGTTGCAGGGTCACTATCACGTCTTTCTATTTATAAGCAATACATTTTGCAACCTTTGTTTGTGTCTTTGTTCAGATTTACAACAGGGGAATGTTGCTTCAGTTTTATGTATGTTCTGTCTTCTTTTTAGTGAATTCGTATTAGGCAAAGATGTGACTGACATGCAGGTGGGATGCCTGTGGCAAGGAAACACGCTTATCTCCGTCTCTTTATCTGGTTACATCAACTACCTTGACCCCTCCAGCCCAAGTCATCCTAGTAGAGTCATCAAGGTGAGAATAATGCCTGATTAACATTGCATTTATTGTTTTTACTGTTTGTCCTCAAGTATGAGGCAGTTCTCAAATACAAGGTGCACCTGGATTTTGGGGCCGGAAATTTTGAGAGAGAGAGAAAAATATGATTACATCAAGTTATTGAACTTAAGTTTTATTCATCAAATAAACCAGAAAACTCATCATCAATGTCAAAACTCTCATCCATCTGATAGTTCTTTAGCTTGTCCATGTCTGTGTCTGATGAGGAATCACTGTCTTCATATATTGCTTTATCCTCAATTCCATCTATGACATCTGAAATGCCACACTTCTTGAATGACATGTTACAGGCTTTTAAGACGAATCACAGTCTTCATATATTGCCTTATTCTCAATTCCATCTGTGACATCTGAAATGCCACACTTCTTGAATGACATGTAACAGGCTATAAAACAAAAAGAGAGAAGAGAAAGGCTGAAGCCATTACAGCTGGAAAGAATTTAATAATTCTTTTTCCTCCATTTTATGTTGCCCTTGAACTGGAATTCCCAAGCAATGTCCTGTGTGGAATCTTTGCTAACAAATGATTTAGTAAAAATCTCTACTGGTGTATAAGAGACACACTGTTTATTAGACCTTTTTTTTTTTTTAATTAGTGTCTCTTGTACTTGGAAAAATACAGTACATTGACAAATATTTATTGTAATTAAAGGCTGTGTTTAAACATATTAGTGTATGTTGTTATAGAAGAACATCTTTGAAAGCAAAACTATTCACTCATGCCTTCTTCTGAACTTGTGCATTTGATTGTTTCTGTTTCAATGAAAAACAGCCGATTGTTCTTTATACCCACATCTTGACATTCTGATGGTTGTTTGTTCATTGTTCAGGCTTCTACACATACAGTAGAAGAGTTTAGTATACATACATTTTACATTTCTCATTTTTAATTACTTGTTAGTGTCTCAGTAGACAGAATGAACATAATTAATGTTAAATGAGAGACAACAAGTGCTGAAGACCACCTCAGACATGATTATAACGATTTCTCTGTGACTGACATGCAAAGTCTGGATAAATCGATTGGAGCAGTGTGATGTAAAAACCATGCAATAGTTCACAGCTGCTACATCAGCCAATGCAGAACAGGAATCGTCAGTGCAGAAACATGAAGAAACATGCTTAGAAGAAGACGAAAACATTAATGGCTATGCCAACATACAATTGAAGATTATTTTGAAATGTTTGGCTGACCTTCTACATTTCCTGTGTTTTATATAAAACCTGACATTTCTGTTGTGTATGATAAAAAAAAAATTACATCTGTAGCTTATCAGTTATGAAAGCTGTTTTATAATTCTGACAAATAAGGTTATTTTAAGCTGCATATGACTTGGCATCATACTGCTTTGTAAAGATTTTGAAAACAGTATGGGCATCGTCTGTCAGTGAGCAATGACAAACTTCTTTTGCCTTCTGTTCTCAAATGGCACATAGGTCCTCAACCAACTTACGCCAAGTCATTCTGTGCTTCGCTTTTTCATGCAGCTCACCCCATGTCCTTCCCATATTTTGAACTTACTCACGTCTCCATGTGTTTTTTGGTCTGCCTTTATTTTTATGCCCCTGTTGGTTCCACTGGAAAGACATTCTAGTTATATTGACCTCAGGTTTTCTCAACGTGTGCCCTTTCTTCTTCTCTTCTTCTTTCGTTCGCCTGAAATAAGTTGTCTATATCAGCAATTTTGTCTCTTGTATAAATTTCACTGTTGTTGTTAATTCATTCAGTGGTCCATAGAGTTTACGTTCCACTGTTGTTCTTTCTGGCCAAAAGGTTTGCCTTAATGTGTCAAATTTGGTGCAGTCCTGGAGTACATGCTCTGCTGTCTGGGGCACCTTTCCACAGGTGCACATGGCTGATACGCCTATCTTGAATTTTGTGTACATGTGGTTACGTAATCGGTTGTGCCCTGTTCTGAGGCGGAGGATAATGACTTGTTCTGATCTGCCCATAATAAAATAGTCGTCTTGTGTTGGAGCTGGTGGTTTCTTGATTGATTTAATTTTTTTATTTTATTATCGATCACCGGCTGTGAATTCCAGTGGAAGGTCCCGGTTAATCGTCCGCTTGGACTTTTGGCTTTCACCTGGACCTGATTTTTGCGTGTACAACCGTTTTTCATTTCCCTGCCTCATTGGCAGCTGTACTCCGACTTCGAGGGAAGACGTCAGGCCTATTTCTAGGTTGACTGTGGCCATAGTTTTGTGTGGGTCGTGACGTTGCCGCAGGTATTGCCCTCGGAGTACCCCCTGTGGAACAGTTAGCCCTCAAGAGAAGGCAGGGGCAGATCATGGGCATTCCCCGCCATCCAAGGAGGCTTCCATGCATGCAGAGCCGGCACATGGCGCTCTGGTTCTGGGCTCACCCAAGGAATCGTCACGTCCTGCACATGCCTGCTTAACCTCACAACCGTATCAGGCCTCCCGCTCGACAGGGGCTGCGCCCTCTGGAAGTCAGCGGGGAGCAGCCCGTGGGTTTTGGACTTTTGTGACCTCGCAGATAGGTACATTCTTTTTTCTCGCACGTTAAATTTCTTTGACGAGCCGTTAGCCCGACAGAATTTTACGTCCTGCATCAGGCATATCGTTATCAGTTTTGTCCCAACACTCGGGCTAGTGGGGTCTTTGGGTGTGGACATTCGGTCTTTTTCAGTTCAATACAAATTTTGATGATCAGATTTTGATCCGTATGATCTAGTTTTGTCGGACAATTAGGCTTGGCCATCCGATGGTTGGTTGCTGTTGTGGTGTACCTCAGCGCGGTGACGACGACACTGAGGGGTAACCGAGGATGTACATGAATGGTCAGCCTATGGATGGTTGCTGTTGTGGTGTACCTCAGCGCGGTGACGACGACACTGAGGGTTAACCGGGGATGTACAAGGATGGCCAGCCTATGGATGGTTGCTGTTGTGGTGTACCTCAGCGCGGTGACGACGACACTGAGGGTTAACAGAGGATGTGCAGTGAACAATGTTCTCTTTACTCCGCAGTCTTTTAACCAAGGGTTGTAATTTTGGCTGTACGTTTGGCAGACCTACTCATGTTCCTAATGAGTTTTGGTAACATTTTTCACCCAAACGTTTGGGGGCGGGCTGATGAGAGCCACAAGGACACATCACCTCTGGGAGCCGCCGAACTCCGAGATCCCCTGACAGCTCTGTTAATGCTCATTTGAGACATTATCCGTGGCGCACGACGAGGACGTGCTGTAGGGGTCTTGCGTGAGGTTCCGTACAACCAGGATAGTAAAGGACTGGCGCCCGAGTGACGTACGGAGTATCTCCTTATACACATCAAGTTGGACTTAACTTCCCCTCACGCCTGTGACATAAATCACCGCGCCACATTGATTTAATGATTCTTTTCTTTTGGTGGTATGTGACTGACTGGTACATCTGACTGCACTTTTGTCGCACCTTCCCCTGCCAGTTGATCAGCTTTCTCATTCCCAGGCACTCCACAATGTGAAGGTATCCACTGCTTTACAACTCTTCGCCGAAGGCTAAGTTTTGTCAGCAGTGTTTGCAATTCTGGTAGTTTCCTAGACTGGAGTGCTTCAAGTACTGATTTTGCATCTGTCAGCATTACCACATACTGTGAGCCAAGATTGGTATTTAGCAGTTTCTCTGTTGTTATCTTGATAGCCTGAGTTTCTGCATCATAGTTATGGCAGTACTTTCTAGTTGGTACGCTGGAATTATCCCTAGTACCATCTGGGAATTCTGTGTACACTCCAGCACCACCTTTTCTAACTGCACTTTCTGCGGACCCATCTGTATAGACTCTGACCGATTGTTCTTGTGGGTATTCTTTATCCATATAATTGAGGGTGGCCATTCTGCGTTGTACACTATCTTGTTCTTTCTTGTCAAATATTCCTATCACATTTGTCTGGATTTGTAATGTTAGTTTGCATTTCTCTCTCCATGGGGTTTGTTCTGGAATACTGTTAAGTGGACAACCAATTTCTGGAAGGTCAGCAGTTAGTCTACATATTCTTTTTGCTTGATGTATAAAGCTGCTTCTTTTCAAACGTCCCAAGGCTAGGTTCTGAAATCTATTTTTTATGGGGTGATCTGGCATACTGAGGAACTTTTCAGCTTGTATTTGCAACTTTGTATCTCTGCGTTCTCTCAGTGCCTGTGTTTTCCCAGTTGTCTCCATTTCTAATTTGGGGGCTGATTTAATCCCTCGTGTGATGACTCTAAGTGCTTGATTTTGCACTTTGTCCAACTCCTTTAATGTGGTATTAGATGCTGAATGTGCCCTTTCGAATACCCACGTCTTTTCTTCACCTCTTGGTCCACTGGAACTTGCATTAATGAACTGCTAAACATAAAAGCTGCCCATCAAAACTACAGTCAAGAAATGCTGGAGTTGGTTTTTGCCATCATGTAAGCAGTATGTAACTAACTAATCAGTTATGTGAATACAGAATTAATATAGACTGACAGATGTTGTTCTTATCTATTCCAGGGTCATAATAAACCAGTGATGGCCGTGGCTGTTAATGAGGATGGCTCCAGGTTGTACACCGCCAGCAGTGACGGACTCATTAGTATCCTTGTCCAGACTAATTTTACACAGATGCACTTAGATCTTGTTTGGGGTGGGTCTTAGGATATTCTGAGTGATGATACAGTCACAAGGGTATGAGAGAACTTGGGAGTATGTCTCTAAATCTTGGGGGGCGGCCATCGTGTAGCAGTTGGACGTTCACTTGTGGATCCTACTGTCATGGATTCAAATCTGAACGGAGCCTGACGTTTTCAGAAATGACTGTGGCTCTTAGGTTAACCAAGCCTTAAATGGGTACCAGGTAAAATCATGGGAAGTAAAAGCGGTGAGCTCAATGTTGACCACGTCACCCACCAAGTGCCGGTTGGTCTGTAAAATTTGCCCAGTTTGCCTAATGGTGTGGACAAGGGTCCTTTACTTTTACTGTATTTTGAGACGAGATAACCTCTCCCCCCGTCTTGCTGGCCATCCCGTCTCTTATGGAGATGGAAAGGTTAATTCTTTGCTCACTACCTTTCCTTCCCAAACAATTTCCAGAAGTCTCCAAATTATCCATTTTCATGAGGTTGTAGCAGAAGAAAGCGAAGTGTCACTTTACAGACTCAAACAGGCCATACCAGCATCAGTATTAACTGAAACTGTGTCAGTCCCTGGCATAAATCCATGTGCTACCATCTTTGTGAGACAGAATTGTTACTTTTCTTCAGATGACCTTCCTCCATGTGTGAGTTCTCAAGCCCCATTGTGGGGGCAGAAAAGAATAGACCCACTGATGACCCCCCACCCAACCCCCTCTCCCCAACAAGCATGTTTTAAATGTTGACTAGTTGTGGGTGTGTTCCTTCAAAGTTGATGGTGCATCTGCTTGAGCTGAGGAATCAGCAGTCTGCCTACAAGTAAACCAGATCTGTAAAACGGATGTGCACACAAAACTCAAGTTCTGGAACAAGACTACAAATCAGAAGTGGAGAAACAGCCAGGACTTTCTGCTGGAGTTTACAGCTAATGAACGCAAAGAAGAAATGATGACCTTCATTAAAAACATGAGATGACGGGATACTGCAGTCATCTGCAGTTAGTAATTCACTGTGTTCAGTCGACTGGCTTCAGGAAACATGTAACTTCCTCTGCAGTTAGTAATTCACTGTGTTTAGTCGACCGGCTTCAGGAAACATGTAACTTCCTCTGCAGTTAGTAATTCACTGTGTTCAGTCAACTGGCTTCAGGAAACATGTAACTTCCTCTGCAGTTAATAATTCACTGTGTTCAGTCGACCGGCTTCAGGAAACATGTAACTTCCTCTGCAGTTAGTAATTCACTGTGTTCAGTCAACTGGCTTCAGGAAACATGTAACTTCCTCTGCAGTTAATAATTCACTGTGTTCAATCGACTGGCTTCAGGAAACATGTAACTTCCTCTGCATTTAGTAATTCACTGTGTTCAGTCAACTGGCTTCAGGAAACATGTAACTTCCTCTGCAGTTAGTAATTCACTGTGTTCAGTCAACTGGCTTCAGGAAACATGTAACTTCCTCTGCAGTTAATAATTCACTGTGTTCAGTCGACCGGCTTCAGGAAACATGTAACTTCCTCTATAGTTAGTAATTCACTGTGTTCAGTTGACCGGCTTCAGGAAACATGTAACTTCCTCTGCAGTTAATAATTCACTGTGTTCAGTCGACCGGCTTCAGGAAACATGTAACTTCCTCTGCATTTAGTAATTCACTGTGTTTAGTCGACCGGCTTCAGGAAACATGTAACTTCCTCTGCATTTAGTAATTCACTGTGTTTAGTCGACCGGCTTCAGGAAACATGTAACTTCCTCTGCAGTTAGTAATTCACTGTGTTCAGTCGACGGGCTTCAGGAAACATGTATCTTCATTAGAAAAGAATAGGGCTGCCAGAATAGAGTAGACAGATCAGCAATGTTAGATTAAAACTGTCATTGCAATAAATGATCTTGTGTCATGGTACTTACACCATGACATGTCAACTTCTTGTAGTCTGTGATATGGGACATTGGTAATCATGTCTTCACAGCCTCCTGTCACTGGAGCTGTTAGTACTTTTTTTCTTTAAATATAAAACATGTTGCCATCTGATGATGCTAAACTGTCTGACATTATCTTTCTTATTTTTTTTTCTGGTACTCTTTCCCTTCAACTTTTTGGTTATCATGATGTACTCTAGTTTTCTTTCTTTTACATGATGTGCTTAGAGTGTTGTTTTTCTTGTATAGATATTTAGTTTCCTATGGTTTGACTGCTTCTAAGATATGTTTTCCTGATCTCTCCCTGGTATTATCATCATTCTTCTGTATAACTGCATCTGCACAGCTTCCACATAATTTATTTCACTAATTGGCTAATTGTCCATGATCTATACAGCTCATCAGGACTCTCATTCTTACTTCGGTTGATAAAGAAAAATTGCAGAAAATTGTCTTCAGTCTGGGAAAAAGCTTTGCTTGAGCTTTCTACTTTTCATTTATTTAGTACGTTTTCCATCAGCTGTTAACAGATTTCCTAAGAACTTAAATGAATCAGTCTGCTTCACATTTTTCCCATTCAGTTTAGTGTTGCATGTTGGGGAATACTTATCTCTCAGCTCGTTATCACCATCATCTGCTTTGTTGACTGGCCTGGGTGACTGCTTCTCTACATCCTGCTATCTCCAACAGCAGGGCTTTTTATCTGGTGGCCAGCAGGCCAAATTTGGCTCACGGAGGTCTTGCAATTTGCCTGCAGATCATTGCCAGTTGTATCGTATTAATCATCCTTCTATGCTGTGGTTTGGGTGTCTGGCCAGTGATGATCCCAATTTTCAAAATTGTGGCCCCTGGGGAAATTTAGTTGAATAGCCCTGTCCTACAGCATGTAGCAGTGTGTGCTATGACACTTTTCCATGTCATGACAAACGGCTGTCAGGAATCTTCTGCCTCTTAGCTTACACTGTTGTCATGACAATGTGATCACAGAGAGAAAGTTGCACTTTAACAAATACCAGTCAGCTGGGATACTGCCACCAGTGAAAGTGAAGACTTTAAGGGCAAGGGCCATTCAAATCAGGTTGCAGACTTGGTGCTAGATAAAGATTACCTGATTTCTGTGGCTATGGATGATACAGTCCGGTTTACACCAACTGCTTCATTGGAATACAGGTAAGTCTGGAGGTCTCATCAAGGTGTTAAAACAGTTGCAGATAAAGCAGTAGGCATTAAAAAACGAAAATTTTAAATTAACATTTTTTTTTTTTATCTTTACTCAGTGGAGTGCAGTGTAAAATTTGGAAAATTACATATTGTTATTTTGTTTTTTAGGTTTTTATCACATATTTTATCTATACTAGAGCAAGCTCTGGAACTGCTTGGCAGGGATGAACATTCCAGCACCCCTAATTAGTGCAAAACAGTTTTTATAAGAACTGCATAAATTATGTAAGAACAGGAAACCAAAAGTCATAAGAGTTTATGACCATTAGCAGTGTTGGACAGGATGATATTCTGTCAACTTACCTCTGAATTCTTCTGATGAATGATGTCATCAAGACTTACAAGGAGAAAACAAAGAAGAGCTCAGTGTGGTACTGGAATATGAGACCAGCCTGCATATTATAGCTGGCATTTGCAGATGATGTCATCCTAATTGCTAAATCAGAGGCACATTTTCAGTCCAGTTTGCTTGTCTGGGAGAAAGAACTTGAGAAGAGATGGATTACCATCAGTATCTCCAAAACTAAAACCATGGGGATCTCAAGAGAGAAGAAACATCAGATCATTGTGAAACATCAGATCATGGTGAAACATCAGATAATGGTGAAACATCAGATCATGGTGAAACATCAGATCATGGTGAAACATCAGATCATGGTGAAACATCAGATCATGGTGAAACATCAGATCATGGTGAAACATCAGATCATGGTGAAACATCAGATCATGGTGAAACATCAGATCATAGTGAAACATCAGATCATGGTGGGTCAGTATGCATTGGAGCAGGTCAGCCAGTTCAAATACCTTGAAGTTAATAGACCAGAATGAAGGCAGCAAGTCAGAGAACACTTGAAAGGCAATAGCTGGGAGACTCCAAGCCATAAACCAAGGGTTTCTCACTAAAGAGAAATTAGCAAGAGGACAAAAATGGCTACAGATCTACTTAATGTGCAACTCCTGACATATGGATGTGAGTCTATGGTGAACGTGAGAGGCTAAGAAGTAGGGAACGAGACCACCAGGACTACCCAGGGTTCACTGAGAAGACAACATCCTACGGTCTCTGACTGACAGAAGACTTGAATGGAACAAAGCCAGAAAGAAAACTGCAGACAGAGATGTCTGGCGATCTCTCTGGCACACCTCTACACTCCAAGGTAGAAGAGGCGCGACAAATTTTTTTTTTTTTTTAAAGCTGAAGTTATGCTTTTATTGAATGCAGTTGGCCAGAGAATACATTTCGTCTTTTTAGTTCAATTTTCTTCTGCTGATTAGTATAGTCCTAGGGAGCCACCATGGTGCAGTGGCTAGATGCTAGCCTGCGGATCTGAAGGCCATGGGTTCAAATCTGCCTGAGACTGATTTAGTTCAGACTCCCAGGTCTGCCTATCCTTAAATAAGTACCAGATAAAGTCCTGGGAAGTAAAGGTGGCCGGATTATGTTGACCACATCACACATTTAGGGCTGACTGGTCTATATAAAAATGAATCTAGCTTCATATGCCTGTTGTACCACTGGCGTGAGAAAGAGTTCCTTTTTTTTCTCCCAAGTTAATATGGTCCTTTGATGATCTGGGTTTTAGCAGTGACATTTATCTCCTATTCCACTCACAGAATTAAATGCAGGATAAATAAAACATACTTGGTGAGAGATCACAACAATTAGATCTAAATAGCCCCATGCGGGTTCCTGGGCTCCATTGTATGTAAAACAAAAAATATGTTGTAGGCGTCGACTAATTGGGGATTTCCTTCGCGAAGTCAGAGTGCAATCTGCCCAGGTGACAAAGAACAACCAACTGCGCATAACTAACTCAGGATAGCGGATATACCCGCAAAACTCAGGCCTTGGCATAAAGTCAGAGTCCAAATGGATGAACAACCTCTTTCTACCGGAGCTTACAGTTGGTGATCAAAAAAGAAAGAAGAAATGTCTAAAAATCCGTAGAGAAAGAATAATGAGAAACCAAGCAAATGATCATTCAGTCCCTTCTAGTGAAACCTCAGTTCCAAATGTACTGTATACGGTTATTTAGACAGTATTGTAGATAAAGATGGAGGAACAAATAGAGATATAACAAATATATATGTAAATATGAATACAAAAGGCCAGAGGTATTTTCCTAACACTAAGAAATCTGAGGGTGTCCAAGGAAAGGAAAACTAGTACCAAACTTAAAATATGTCAACTCAGTCCTGTTGTATGAAGGTGAAACATAGAAAACAACTAAACCAGTTTTGCTAAAATGTAATGTATTGGGTCAAAAAGCACACATATCGCAGCCCAGCTGTAAACCATATCACAGTGTACCAACAAACCTTTTAATGTCAAGAAAAGATATAAAACCGAACGAAAAGTATATAAGCAAGCTTCACAATATAACAAATTCAAACAAAATGTGAACATTGCGGCAATGGAGCCTTCATCCGCACATACAAATCAAACATTCTACAAAAATAAACAAAATCACTTAGCTGGTATCTTGAAGCAGCCGGGTCGATGGTTTCTCAGCAGAAATGTCAAACACAGAAGAATAAGAAGAACTAAAACAGTTATAAATAAATTTATTAAGAAGGCTGTTTCATCCATTGTTATCCCTAGGTCGGTTCTATGGTAATACGAATTAGTTTTTTTGTTTTTTTTTTCTGCTTTTTTTTTTTTTTTTTTAATTCAGCTAACTGTTGACTAATAACAGTAATACATCTCTGCTAGTCCATAATTTGGTTTATATAAACTTCGTTCTTATGTAGATTTATGTGAACGATGTTGAACAATAATTAGGGGTGTTTCCTTTAAAGTTAGAGTGCATTTGTCTGAGAGGCGAGGAACTGGCAATCTACATACAAATAAGCCAAATCTGTCAACTGGATGTGCATGCAAAACTGAAGTTTCTGAACAAGTCTAAAGTCCAGAATTGGACAGAGTTGACAGCCGGTGAACACTAGGAAGGATGGGATCCCTTGTATGATGCCATCGTTTAAAATAGCACCACACCTCCAGTGTGCCCTTTTTTTGTTTGTATTGTTTCAGCGGCCAAGCACTCAAGTTGGACTCTCAGCCTAGAGCTGTTGACAGCAAGAATGGGATTGCTGTTGTAGCCTGCATTCATCATGTAAGAACTTATTGTTTGTTTGTTACATTGTTTTCCCATCCTCTATGTTTTAAATAAATGTTATTCTCTCTGCAGTCAAAAATTTGAATAACCCCACTGTTTTCTATGTTTAGAATTTTGTATCTTGTAGTTTAAAATAATAACAGTCCAGACAAGTTTATGACCTTTGGCCTAGTATCTACCACTCTGGTGTACATAGATTTTGTTGTTGTTGTTGGTTGCATGTTGTTTTGTTTTTGTGGCAGATTTTTTTCATTTTATCAAGTTTGCTTTATTTGTTTCATATTAATCTTTATTCAGTATGTAGTGTTTCAGTTACTTCCAGCATATACTGAGTCAGCAGTTATAAATGCTATCAGTTTATAACTTTTGATGCATCTGTGGCATAGGCATTGTGGGCATGCTTTGAATTTCCAAAATGCTCACTCTGATCCATCTGCAGGCAATTTTGGCAGCAGAATGCTTTGCAGTGATTTCTACAATGGTCCAGAAAGCAGTTTCAAACTACTGAACATAAAAATTGTCAAGTAAAACCTCAAACAGCAAAGAAAAAAATCTGCAGCAAATTAAAGAGTGAGAAACATAAATTTTTCAGGCATGAGGTACTCATACATTTTGCAACCATACCTCCTAAAAGGAACAGCATTGCCAGTAAAGTTGTAAGCATGTTTGTGAACCCCTGTCTTTTATTTTAATTTATCTTCTCCCCCCACCCCCCCCCCCCCCCCTCTCTTTTTTTTCAGTTATAGAAAATAATTGCCCTGTTTCATGTGTCCTTATGTACCCTTCATTGGTAGATTGTTTTGTATTTTGCTTTCCTAAATGTATTGCGAATGTTCAAAAATTGTTAGTCAAGGTTTCAACATCACTGAAGACTGTCACCCCATAACTGCTCCGTTCCTATGCCAGTTGACATAATATAAAATATCCCTTGTTTTCCCTCTTGAAAACTAGTGAAAAACTTTTAGTATGTTCTTCATTTGCTGGTACGTGCAATCTCTCTTTACTTGCTATAGTAAAATTGTTCTATATTTTTTCTTGTCTTTCATAATTGTGTGTGTGCCTGTTCTAATAATTAATAGGTAATATGTGTAGTTATAGGGAGTTGTCATTCTCAGTTTGTTTTAGAATTTTACAATTAAACAATTTATAACATCTGAACCCTTGAGGTTGATTGCTGCAGATAGCATCCACTTCTGTTCACCTCTGTGATAGGCCTTGTCTTTCTAGTTGTCTGTCTGCCTTTATATTATCTCTCCATCTTCATGGTTTACTCCCATTCAAGATTCATGTTTACTACATTTTTTCTGTTTGTTACCTGCTCTTCTGAGGGAGATGGAGATTTGTTTTATGTGATCTCTATATTTGTTAATTTTCTTGAAGTAGCTTCTAACATTAACTCTTTGAGTCCCAAAGAACACATAATATGCTAATCACCCTGTTTGCTGAATCCCTTCCTTAGGTTAATATGCCTCTTATGTTTGTATTTAGTCAGAACGCACCTAAGAGATCTAGCTTGTCTAATATTGACAACTACTGTTATATTAACACTTTGACTGGCACATTTTAATACTGTGTATTAATTCACTGGCATGTCCTACAAAACCTTTTTCTGGTACTGAAAGAGTTGAAAGTGATTCTGTTTTCTTTTGCCAAACTTCATTTCTATGTCCTCCCCAATATGGGCTCCAGGGAAAACAATAACACTGCATATCATAAGAGTCGACTAATTAGGAGCATCCTTTTGAAGTCAGAGTACGTCTGACTGAGAGGCAATGAACCTACAGTCTGCATGCAGATGAGTCAGACTTGTGAAAGGGATGTGCACGCAACAATCAGTTTCTCTAACAGGACTAGAGTTCAAAAGTGGATGAACAACCAGAACTTTCCGCCAGCAATGGTAGCAATGTATTCAAAGTGTGTGTGATCTCCCCTGTTTGTCTCTCAGGTTGTTGTACTGGAGGCTCCTGGCCGTAAACTGTCAGCGCTGCCTGTGAAGTTTGAGAGTCTCAGTATCAGCATCAGACCTGGTGGAGCTGAAGTAGCCATTGGTTCAGTAAGTTGCTTATTGCCGGGGACTGTTGCAAAGAGAGTTTGAGATGTGATCGGAAATAAAATCAATTTAAATGTGTAATAGGGTGGGGGATCAAATGTGGTGGGGAAGAGGAATAAGTTATGAGAGTGGAAGGGCTGCAAAATTGTGGTAGAAGGTATCATTATGTGTGTGAAGGACAGGAATATAAAATAGTGGTAGAAAGTATGGTTAAATGTGTGAAGGGAAGGAATATAAAATTGTGATGGAGAAAAGATAATGTTGCTATGTGAAACACTAAAAGGAGGAATGTTTAAGAATGGGGGATATTTTTTATTTAGGGGTAAAAACCTGCACAGTCTGTGCCAACAACACTAGCCCAAGTGACCCTAAATCCTGAGGCTCAAAGACCCTCCTGCCTGCACTGCAGAAGGGGTCAGTACAGGCAGTAATGGCCATCTAGGGTCCATTGATTTAAAAATATGAGTCTAGCAACCAGTCCTTTGTGTTTCATTGTACAAACATCGATCTTTAATGTAATTAACATGATACCATGATAGCATGGATGTATGGGTAACAGATAAAGTCCAGAGGACCAGCTTCATTAAACCAGGTTTTATCCCTTATGGCTCTGTCTCCGCAAAACAGCTAGCCACCTGCCAAGAGCATCACACAAAGTATGAACTCCCTAGCTTCATTGACGGCTTCTGTTGATTCCCATAAAAGTTGCACTCGTGAACCGAACAACATGGTCCATGAAACAGACCCACGACCTTCTAAATGAGACAGACGGCTTGTCTACTTTGATACAGATCTGTGCCCCTGCTCAGTGGGTTTGAAATGTTAGACGGTCATATTTACCAGGTGACAGCTCCATTCCTTGCCACCAGTACCTTCCAGAAACATTATTTTTCAAGCCTGGGTATACCATTTGCTAGCAAACGCTGATGTTTAGGATTATTAAAATATAGAATTAAAAAAATTATTGCAAATCATTTACAAGGACTTTGCAGAACCAGCCGCAGCATTGTTCAGCTGTTTGTATTTTCACTAGGCAATTTAAGGTTTAGTAGTTTGGCGGTCAGCTCTTGATAATACTGTTGTAACTAATGCAAGGCGATCTGCTGCCATATCGTCCGCTGCTGGGATCGAACCCAGCACATTGAAATTACAAAGTGTGTTTGCAATACCTAAGCCACAGACACTGACATAATATGGAAAATATAGCTATTGTTCACATTTCTTTCCTAACTCAACAGAAAACTCAGATTCACATCTTCAGCCTAAGAAATGGCACCCTGACAGAAACCAGAAGTGAAAATGCTCAGGAAGTTATGGCTATTGAATATTCACCAGATGGTGCCTGGTTGGCTGTTGGATCCAAAAGCAAAATTCTCATATACAATGTGGATGAGTGGAAGGTAAGTGAAATAAGATAGCGCATTGTGCACCGGCTTGACTTCACTTAAAACACACTAGTCCACCAATGAAAGGTCGGTCTGATATAAAAGTAATATACTAAACTACCTATTAAATGTCAGAGACAGTAACATACAGAATGTGTTAGTTAACAAGATAGATAGCACATAGTTCACCAGTTTTACAAAACACATTAATCCAGTAGTGAACAGTCAAAAATAATAATAGTACACTTATTACCAATGAAAAATCACTCAAAGACAATAACATAAAGTAGAAGGTTAGTTAAACAGGTTAGCCCACTAGTTAACCAGTGGAATGGCTGTGATGTAAACTATCCCTTTCAGTAGAAATCACAAATTTGAATATGTAAACATACTTCATTTATGTAAACTTTGTATAAATTTCCCATTAATTTAATGAACTTCACATATTAAAACTACTTCTGAATACATGTCATATAATCCTTTCTAACGTCTACGTCACCTTCATATTCATAATTCTTACCATTTGTGTTCAGAGGCCCTATTTGGTAGCCGAAGGAAGGAACTCACTGCTTCTTAATGACGATGTCGTAAAAGTTGACTAATTAATGATTTGCTGAAATCTAATGTTTGGCTGAAAGACACAGATATTACCGCCTAGCTGTAAACCACAACACAGCATATCAGCTGCCCTTTTTAAAAGTGAAAGCAGAAGTAAAAGATATTCATAGCTCACCTTCACTCCACATCTTAAAAATTTACTTGTAAAATTATTTCCTATTGTACACTTATACCTTTGTATTAATATATGGTTAGTATGGGCAACTGCATTGTGAGCTTGTTTCGTGTATTGAAATGTACTAACGAGAGCTGTACAGTCCAGGCGAGAACTAGCAATAGTTCAGATGAAAGAGAATAGTTTCTGTGGCATCCATGTAACCTGGCAGTCAGAGTTGCCTGTTTTTTTTACTTTTGCATACATGAGCAATCATGGTGTCGCTGTACCAGTCGTGTGACCCGGTAAACGTCATAAAGTGAGTGTGTGCTGTATATGGTTGTCACATTCAAAATACTTTAATGATGTGAGAATTTGCATAAAATTTTGTGTTAAGCTGTAAAAATCCATTCTTCAGTGGAAACTATTTTAATGATTCAGAAGACTTTTGGGAATGACACAGTGAGTGCATCACAAATAAAAGTGCAGATGCTTCAGGTACTGAAATAGGAAACACAGAGATTGAGGAAACAAGGAATCCTAAGAGAAAGCTTAAGGGGAATGTTGGTGAGAGAAGCCCACAGTTCAGCACTGGATTGTGTTCACGATATCCAAGTAACTGTGCAAGATTATACCGAATGGAAAAATAGAATTAAAACCCCTATGTGACATATAATGGCACAGGCTATCCTCCGAATAACGGGCACATATTATGGCGGCCGCAAAAAAAAACCTAACAGAGCCTCAGTCACGTGTCAATTGCGCACTTCCCGCGACTTAATTTGCGAACTATGCGGCATGGATAAGGGCTAAACTAGATGGCTGGGACTCATGAGCAGCAGCTTCCGCATCTCCTGCAGCTTTGCTCGTGAGTCCCAGCCATCTAGTTTAGCCCCAATCCACGCCGCGTGGGGGGTACTCTCGGGTTGGCGGTACTCGCCGGAAGTGCCCAAGTGACACGTGACTGAGGCCCTGTTTTTGGCTGCCGTTATTCGGAGGATAGCCATGGCACAACAAGACACTGAATGAATTAACAGATGCTTCAGAGGTAGCAAAGAATCTGCTGAATGTGTTCTGCTTGTTGCATCCCTTCCAGAAATGAGATTGCGCTGGCTGACATGTTATATCAATGTCATGGCAACTGTTCTCTTTCATTTTAACCACACTTTCTTCTTTTTTGGACAGCCCTCATATCATATCTTTTGTCTTTTGATCAAACAGGAAGTGGTGGGTGGTTGGGGAGAACAGCACACAGCCAAGGTTACATGTTTGAAGTGGTCACCAGATTCACGCCGGGTGGTTACTGGGAGCATCGACTCACACATCATTGTGTGGGAACATGGAAAGTTCCAAGGACAGAAACCCAGTGTGAAAGGTAACAAAAAAATTTTTTTTATCTGTTTGTGGCGTCTTCACAGTGAAGTTTGGCTACACTGCCCTCATACTATACACTGGTGTCATTGAGACAGTGGTGAGGCCCCAATATCTTCCATGGCGCTGCTTCTACTACTGTCCTAAGGGGTAAACCATCCGCCGTTTAAATCAAACCTTAGTTCATACAATTATTAAACACATTCACTAACCTCCAAGCCATAAAGCTTCACCAAGGTAAGATTACAGGTCGAACGAACGAACGAACGAACTTTATTTTCAAAGGGTTACAAATTAGGCACGCAGGCCTGTCTTACATTCGGCCCTTCCAAACTTCCATCTTTCACACAGCAGATGTATTTCATCAATGAAGCATGTTATATTCATGTAATAATATGCATATTACAAAAGCATGGTTGGTAAAATATGTACAAACGCTCACTCGCGAACACACACATCCACATACACACACAAGCCCAATGACTCACTTACACACAAACATATAGGCACTAAGTACACACATACATCCACATTCATATGAACATACATACATACATACATACATACATACATACATACATACATACATACATACATACATACATACATACATACATACATACATACATACATACATACATACATGCATACAAACTCACATAATACATACATACATACATACTCACATACATACTCACATACATACACACATACATACTCACATACATACAAACTCACATAAAACATACATACATACATACATACATACATACATACATACATACATACATACATACATACATACATACATACATACATACATACATACATACATACTTACATTCATACATACTTACATTCATACATACTTACATTCATACATACTTACTTACATACATACATACATACATACATACATACATACTTACTTACATACATACATACATACATACATACATACATACATACATACATACATACATACATACATACATACATACATGGAGGGAAAGGGAAGGGGGAGCTTATTGCTTAAATAATGTCCCAGAAAGTTGGTCAGTATCCGGAAATCTAGAGAGTTCTGCGACAAGGATGTGTCTTGTCTACTCAAACTGTAGGACAGGAAAATTACCCACACATGGTGGTGTTGCGTATAGATGCTCGCCTGTAGATCTGAAGGTTGCGGGTTCAAATCAGAACAGAGCATGGCTTTTTTTTTTTTAAGCCTCTGGCTCTTCCATATTGATCCAGCCTTAAATATATACCAGGTAAAGTCCTGGGAAGGAAAGGCCGCCAGCGTGATGTTGACCGCATCACCCCTGGCTACATCTGAAGCTCCAGCAATGATCCCTAGGGATCTCTTTATTAATTGCAATCCTGAACCAAGTGATGCAGCTGTGAAATGAATCCCTGACCGTCAGGGTGTGAGGCAAGCGGCTTCACCTCACCTCTGTGAGGTACCCCAGTGTATATCATGTATGCCTGCATTGATATGTTTACAAGATTGTCTCAACATTTGTGTCCTCTATTGTCACACAGCACATCCCCTCAGCCATGTGAACAAGCTGAGCTGGTTGGACAACCACACCGTGGTCACCGTCGGACAAGACTCCAATGTCAAAATATGGAGCCTGTCGGAATGATGCCATCTCAGTGACATAGGAGCTATTTAAATGAAGTCTGTTTGTTTGTGAAATATCACTTTTGTTGGTATTTTTCTTCTGCCAGATCATAGGGAAATCTTTTACTATGTATTCCATTATTTAACAGTCTGGTGTGAGTGTTTTTCTGGGGGTTTTCATTGGTGCATTTAGTTTCTGCTGACAGTTGCTGGCTTTTCAACCGTCTCATTCCGTAAAGTATTCTTGAAGAATATCTTTGTTATTTGTCACCTTCACTGAAGGTCAGAAAGTGAGTACTGAAGAGTTATGGCACTGAAAGTTTTTTTAATATGGCAGATTTCATCAGTGCTGTACAGACTAGGTTAGTGGATAACGATGAATCCCTGACACTAACACGATTACATGACATAGGAATAAAGCATGGGGAAGCATATTTATTACGTGAGGTAGGAGACATTATAACCAGCTCCTCATGAGAACTTTGTTCACCAGCTGTAAGCTTGGGTGGAAAGTCCTCCTAGTTGTTCATCCATTTAGACTTTGGCTTTGTGCCAGGGCCTGAGTTTCGCATGTACATCCGTTTTATTGACTTATTTGTGTGCAGTTGGTTGTTCCTTGCTGCCCGGACAGATGCTCTCTGACCTCGAAGAATGACCTCAATTAGTCGGCTCCTACGACAGGCTTTTTGCGGAGGTATCGAGTCTGTTCTTGTTTTCCCCACAGTGGGGCCCTGGGACCCTCACGAGGACTCATGGGAACAATCAGTGGAGGTACCTTGGACTGGCTGCTGTATCAGAGGACTCATGGGAACAATCAGTGGAGGTACCTTGGAGTGGTTGCTGTATCAGAGGACTCATGGGAACAATCAGTGGAGGTACCTTGGAATGGTTGCTGTATCAGAGGACTCATGGGAACAATCAGTGGAGGTACCTTGGAGTGGCTGCTGTATCAAAGGACTCATGGGAACAATCAGTGGAGGTACCTTGGAGTGGTTGCTGTATCAGAGGACTCATGGGAACAATCAGTGGAGGTACCTTGGAGTGGTTGCTGTATCAGAGGACTCATGGGAACAATCAGTGGAGGTACCTTGGAATGGTTGCTGTATCAGAGGACTCATGGGAACAATCAGTGGAGGTACCTTGGAATGGCTGCTGTATCAGAGGACTCATGGGAACAATCAGTGGAGGTACCTTGGAATGGTTGCTGTATCAGAGGACTCATGGGAACAATCAGTGGAGGTACCTTGGAGTGGCTGCTGTATCAGAGGACTCATGGGAACAATCAGTGGAGGTACCTTGGAGTGGTTGCTGTATCAGAGGACTCATGGGAACAATCAGTGGAGGTACCTTGGAATGGTTGCTGTATCAGAGGACTCATGGGAACAATCAGTGGAGGTACCTTGGAGTGGCTGCTGTATCAAAGGACTCATGGGAACAATCAGTGGAGGTACCTTGGAGTGGCTGCTGTATCAGAGGACTCATGGGAACAATCAGTGGAGGTACCTTGGAGTGGCTGCTGTATCAGAGGACTCATGGGAACAATCAGTGGAGGTACCTTGGAGTGGCTGCTGTATCAGAGGACTCATGGGAACAATCAGTGGAGGTACCTTGGAGTGGCTGCTGTATCAGAGGACTCATGGGAACAATCAGTGGAGGTACCTTGGAGTGGCTGCTGTATCAGAGGACTCATGGGAACAATCAGTGGAGGTACCTTGGGGTGGCTGCTGTATCAGAGGACTCATGGGAACAATCAGTGGAGGTACCTTGGAGTGGCTGCTGTATCAGAGGACTCATGGGAACAATCAGTGGAGGTACCTTGGAGTGGCTGCTGTATCAGAGGACTGAGCCTGTATTGGAGTGCCCAGTGTGGGCAGCGACATTAATTGTGATAATAACATAAACATGGGAAAAAGAAAGAAATAAGGAAGAGACTGGAGGCTACAGAAAAATGGTTTTCTTTCTGAGAGCAATTTTGTAAACACCTTGAACAACCACTGACTAGCAACACTTAGCAAAATGGCTTATGAGAGTCGAATATTATTTGCAGTTATAAGTAAGTGACAGCGTTATTTTGTGGTGCCATGAGCACAGTGACAGTTGCAACTGTGAGAAGGAGATAAGTCTTCTTTGGTGGTGCCATGAGCATAAAGACAGTTGCAGCTGTAAGTAGGAAATGGTACAAAGACTTTTGCAACTGTAAATAGGAGACAGTACAAAGACAGTTGTAACTGTAAGTAGGAAACTGTACAAAGACAGTATTTGTGTGTGTGTTTGTGTGAAAAAGAGGTGAAGGAGTTAGAGATCCCAGTTCTACCAGAACATGACTAGTTATTGCTACAATTACTAAAAAGTCCAGAGCTAGTTATTTCATAAATAAAATGTAAAAAAAAAAAAAAAAAAAATTTTCAATTTATAGAACCTATTTTCATGCCGATGAAGTGGGCTGGGAAAATTGTGCTTAGTCCTGTATGTAAATGGACAAGTCAGTACTCCATAAGATACTTAGTCGATTCTGTTCTATCCTGGGGTGTAGAGGTTTGCCAAAAAGATTACCAGACTTCTCTATCTGCAGTTTTCTTTTGGGCTTTGTTCCATTTCAGTCGACTGTCAGGTGTTTTCTTCCTAGCAATCTCTGGGTTGTTCTGGACACTTTATAAGTGACATCACAACTTGCTGGACTTCTTAAACATTTCCTGGTAGCCATTTTTGGCTCAGTTGACCCAGTCTGCTTCATTAAAGATTTGAACCTCTGACAGACCAGATTGGGAGGCAAGTGGACTTTTCACTGGGCTAGCACAAGTCCCAATGAAATTGCCATGTGGGGAAAAACAGTTTATTATGTGGCTAACTTACAAAAATTGATGAACTTTTTTTTTTGTCCTTTGAATTTAGTGCATTATAACCATTATTTGATATTGCTTTATTCTGTCACTGTTGTTTAGTCAGGCCACTTTTGCTTATTATAATCACTTATTAAGTTAGCCAGCTGAAGTGATTGATGTTCATTATTTTACCATTTTTGATATAGGTATATTTTCTTCTCCAGTTTTGATGTTATGAATATACATAGGCATGTTTTCCATGTTCACTGTTGAGGCATGTTGCACTAAACATATGCAATGGGATGTTGAAATATGAATCTATATTTTTGCTGAGTATAATTTTTATGTATTTCATTTCTTGCATTGTTTTGGTTTTTGCGTGAAATATTTTCAGTAACTACGTAGTTTGTGGAATGGAAATAGTGTTTCTTCATGCTTTAATTTCAGTCTATGAAACCTAATTTGTTGGATGTCACCAAACTTAACATGTTTGTTATTAAACTGATTGATAACTTTCTTCTTGTTTTCACAATTTCTTGTCTGTATAAATAAATGATTTCCTGTAAACCTTGTGTTTCTGGTTTGCTTTAAATTAAGCAAATTGCACTAGATGTTACTGTTGTTTGGTTTTATACTTGTTACAAAGTATTTTAGTTGAGTTGAGTCAAGAATTGACATCACAGTACTCGGGGTATTTCCATGCGTGCTGCGTCTTCATCTTCAGCAGCCAGCGCAGAAATCCAATACTGATGGTACCGGTCACAATCTAGTTAAATGTCCGTCTTGCCTTTCCTCTGAGTGCAGTGAGCCGGCCAGACTCTCTGTACAGTATTCAGGAGAAGTGGTAGTATTCAATTTATCAGCTTAATCCAGAATATCTATGCCACTCCTGATATTTGAGCTTTCCGGCGTGTTGGATATATAGGGCTAGACCTATATTTTATAGCCAGTCGGCATCACACTGTCCAAAGAATGTTTGAGAGATTTCAGGCCACAGGAAGTATAGAGGATTGCCACTGCCAGGTCACCCTAGTTGCACCAATCGACATGATGACCGGTACCTCTTGTCAGCACTGTGTCATTGAACAGTGATTTGTTCCTTTCTGAGATGTCACCTGAGACAAACTAAATGGTAATGTTAGTCAAAGCACCATTAACTGCCTTTTGCACGAATTTGGACTGGTTTTTCAACGGCCAGTAGTTGGATTTGCTTTTACTTCTGCTCATCGCAGAGTCCGTATTGCTTGATCTCACAGGAGTACATCTGATGGACACAGCAACAATGGAGTCAAGTCCTCTTCACTGATGAATCTCGCTTCACTGAGTCACCTAATGATGGCAGAATTTGAGTTTGGAGACTAGCAGGAGAGTGATTTACTGATGACACAATCTGAGAGGTGAATCGTTATGGTTGGAGCTCTGTCTTGATATGGGGAGGCTTCAACAGACTGCAAGACCCTACTCTACATCATCCCAAATAATTTGACCCGCCTAAAAAACCAGAACAAAATCTTTGGACCAAATTTTCAACCTGCTGTCTAAGCCATGGAGGGTAATGCCATCCTCTAAGATGATAAGGCTCGACCGCATTGAGTTTGTGTGATGAATGACTTTATTCAGAAGCATGCGATCATTAAGATGGCGTGGTCAGCTAATTCCCCTGACCGTTCTCTCACTGAGCTCCTCTGGGATGTCCTTACCTGAAGATTGTCAAGGGCTCACCTTTGTGAGCAGGGGATCTCGGAGTTGGTGATTCAAAACGCACTTAGAACATGGAAAAAGTCCGCTAGCCGAACATAATACCAAATAACAACCCTGTTAAAACGTCTGTCAAAGTGGAAAAGCTGCTGTAATGCTGAGACTAAAGCAAGAGATTCCCTTACAGCCTAGACTAACATCTCTCGCGGGCGATAAACTCACGTAAACATCCGGGCTCTCTTCATCCCTTTCTGTTCCTGAATGTCGTCATGTTGAAGTACGCCACGATAACTTGCCATTATCAGTGTGATCGTTTGGCATAAATTCCATTTATTCCTGTCCATATGGCACAGAAACAAAGTCCGGAATTATGATATTTGCTGCAGGAGCAGCTAGGATTAGCCTTTCCAATCCGCCGTGGCGCTTGATATGACCAAAATATTTCAGCTTCTGAGACAAGATGTTGTTCAACTCCCGCCTCATTAGCCAAACTTCCTTGATGCTATATTTTTTCCAATCCGCCGTGGCGCTTGATCTTTTAAAATGTTTATTAGCCAAACTGTATTTCTTCTCTTCTTTGTCCATGGTATTCTGAAAATCTTTCTACAGCATTTCAGCTCAAAAGCTCCTATTTTCGGTCTTAAGGACTGGGAGGTAGTCCACGACTCACATCCGTATGTTGCCACAGGGAAGATGCATGCTCTCAAAACTTTAATTTAGATTTACTTGCTGGTGTTCAAACAGATTGTTAATGCTGTGTAATCTTTGCATTGCTATGGCCATCCTCCTTTTGTTATCTGTGAAACAGTCTCCACTGCTATTTATTTTAGAGCTTAGATATTCAAAGTTATGTGACATTTTCAATTTCTTCATCATTTATTGTTATTTTTGGGTGACAGCAAGTTGTTTTTTTTTTTTTTTTTTTTGTGGACATTTTTTTCGTTTTCTTTAAATTCAAGAAGTTTTTTTTTTTTAAATCTTTAGTTGATTTTGGACAGACACATGAACAGTTTTCTTTCGAAACATTAATGTACTTGGATACTGGTAGGTTAATCCCCAGTAATTATTTTTCGTATCTTTTTTTATAATTTTTTTTTTATTTATCTAACTTGTATTTCAACGCTGCCTTTTAATTTGCCTTTTTTCTTCTTTAAGTGTGACAGTGATTTCTTGATATTAGTTTGATCAGTAATGTTTATCTTTTTTTGTCACATTTATTTTTCACTGAAGAGAAATGTTGCTTAATTAATCTTGCCTAGCAGGCAGCTGTACTGTTATATTTGTGTGTTGTATGGTTGTAGTACTGTGTTTGCATGTTATGTTGCATTGTATGGGTGTAGTATTGTCTTGTATGATGTATGGCTGTATTACTATCTTGTATGATGTAATGTTGTTTTGTATGGTTGTAGTATTGTCTTTTATGATGTACTGTTGTGTTGTATGGTTATATTATTGTCTTGTATGATGTAATATTGTGTTTATAATTGTAATACTGCCTTGTATGATGTATTTTTGTGTTGTATGGTTACTATCTTGTATAATCTAATATTGAGTTGTATGGTTAAAGTACCGACATGTATGATATATTGTTTGGTTGTATTACTATCTTGTATGATTAAATATTGTATAGTTGTAGTACTGTCTTGTATAATGTATTGTTGTCTTGTATGGTTGCAGTACTGTCTTGTACAATATAATGTTGTGTTGTATGGTTAAAGTACTGTCTTGTATGATACACAATTGTATGATTTTAATACTTTCTTGCGTGATGCTGTGTTATATGGTTCTTCCCATGGAGATTTCAGAGCCCCATTGTGGGTGGAAAAACAATAGACCCTTCCACCTGTAAGCATGTCATAAGGGGCGACTAATTATGAATGTTTCTTTAAAAGTTGGAGTGCATCTATCTGAGAGTCGAGAAAACAACAGTCTGCATACAAATAAGCCAGATCTGTCAAATAAATGTGCATGCAAAACCCAAGTTTAAGAAAAGATCAAAATCCAGACATGGACGAACAACCAGAACTTTCCCAGGTTTACAACAGGGGAACACTCAGAAGAAAGAAGTAAGGTTGTGGTACTGTGTATGATGTACTGTTGTGTTGTACGGTCGTAGCACTGTCTCGTATGATGCACTGTTTTGTTGCATCATTGTAGGTCTGTCTTATATGAATGCATTATATGACCACAACTAATCTGTAGGCACAAAATGTATGATCAACAGTAAACATAACAGTAATAAAACAATAAACATAATAATATAAACAGGAATTGAGAGAGAGAGGGGGGAGGAGAGAGAGAGAGAGAGAGAGAAAGAGCACAAAGTCAACCTAATAAATTATTTCCCATTTATTTGCATATGAAAACAATCAAAGACCTTCATGTTACAAAATATATGCACAGCCTAGTTATTAACATTTGTTATATGATTTACCTATGCTGTAAAAGTACAGAATATTCCAATGACATTTCAATACAGCAGAATAAAAAAACTGAAGTCAGTAATAGTATTTATAATTGTGTACGAACTGGAGGTTAACGAAAATAATAATGTACAGAACGAGAATCAAATTAAGAGTTCAGTAAACAGGAAATTACTTCTAGTTTTGTTTTATGAGGGTTTCAAGGTCATGAGCACAGGGGCATCAAAATAAATCTAGCCAATATCTTAGTTAGGAGCCACCTTGGCGTAGGGGCTAGAGGCTCACCTGTGGATCTAAAGGTCATGGGTCCAGGTTCTGACGGAGCCGGACTGTTTTCGGAAAATGACCTTCGCTAACAGGTCAATCAAACTTTGAATAGTAAAAAAGTTCAACGTAAACGACCTTCAACACCTTCAGGCGTATTAGGAATATAGAACTAGAACTATATTTGATAGACCAATCAGCACTTGGATTGGTGACGTCAGGATCACATTGACCGCCTTCACTACACCGGACGTACCCACTGAAGGCTGGGTCAACTTGAGAGCCAAGAAACATTTTTTTGAACTGTGATTTCACTAGGATCTGTACCCTTGACCTTCCGATCCACAGGCGAACATCTAGCAGCTAGACCACGGCGGCTCTCTAATATGGTAGCAGTTTCAAATCCAAATGGAGCCGAAAATGACACTGGCTCTCAGGATGACACAGAATTAATGTCTGTGAGGTGAAGTTCTGGGAAGTAAAGGCAGCCTGTGTGATGCTGACCACATCACCCACCTAGTGCCGGTTGGTCCATTAAATATCGGTCTAGCTTTATATACCCAATGCGACTAAAGACGCGAAAAGGGGGTCATTTACTTTTAATGTCTCAGTCGAAATGTGGACATCACAACAGAAGGTGCAGAGCTACACAGGAATAACTCACAGCCAGTTCACATATGGGCAAAGACTTTTTTATAACTGTTTATGACTGTTTATCCCGCAGTGAAAATATATTTCGATATAAAGAAGCCCAATTTCATGCCTCTCATGCGCATCAATGATCATGCATAATCAATTTAAATCTCTCGCAAACTAAAAAATAGCATAAAATGGCTACTAGAAAATGAATGGAGAAGTAAAGTCAACTGAGTGTCAATTCATCTATAAAAATATGAGTCTAGTATCATATACTCTATGTGCCAATCGCTGAAAACTGCCCCTTACATCAATGTTTCCCAAACTATTCTTGGTCACGGCACCCTATTTCAATTGACATTTTTCCACGGTGGCCTAACCTAAGTAAACGTATGACTTGGTTAAATTAATTATGAAGCTTTTACAATATTTTGTGGTGCCCCTGTCAAGAAGTTGCGGCTCCCCGGGGAACCGCGGTGCAGTTTGGGAATCACTGCCGTACATTTTTTTTTTCGAAGTATGGCACCATTTCTAGCGCAGCATTCACACCTTGAATGAGGCAACAACTATTCTTTCAAATAAATTGGTGTGTGATTTGTGAATGGAAAGTTAAGACCGGTCACTGCATATAGATCTATGCTGGTTCTACATCCTGCCATGTCCTTCTCATACATATTGGCTATCACAGGCATGATAAGAACTGAAAGGGAATTTTGGAGTAGTGGCCCCTTAAAATTTAATAATCAGATAACATACTGTGGCACTCAGCAACCTACCCCCGAAATGAGACAAGATGACAGTGTGCCCTGCCGATCTGACAAATTGGTTCTACTGTCTACTGAGTGAGGTTTGTGCTAGATAACAATCTGAGTTCAAATATCTATCCTTCTTAATGA
This sequence comes from Candidula unifasciata, assembly GCA_905116865.2. Lineage (NCBI taxonomy): Eukaryota > Metazoa > Mollusca > Gastropoda > Stylommatophora > Geomitridae > Candidula > Candidula unifasciata. The sequence continues at coordinate 103,996 of CAJHNH020000994.1, read as the reverse complement.
ATAGGTTCAAATATCTGCTGGCCATTTTTCTTTCACTCAACAGAATAATGGGGCCAAGTAAGAAAACTCTGCCTCTGGCATCTCTCTCAAAATAAACGAAAAGATCTTGTCAGTCACTACTCTCCCATGTTAAGTTCCCTAAGGCAGGACATATGTTAAAAAACAAGACGCACACCAGACACGCCAGAAGACTTGTTAATCAACATAGAACTGGTACTATTAGCCATCAGAGGTTGGGGTTCATACTGAGGGGAGGATCTGAGCACCTATGGACAGATCCGGAGTGCACTGATGATAAATCAACTAACTAACAAACAAACTAACTAACTATGTTGTAGGTGTCTTGGACATCACCAGATCTGGTATTCCCTGACATGCAAACTCATGAGAATGAAAATTTGACATGCTGGGGAATCGAAACTAACTCTCGATGCCATCAAAGGATCAGATCTGCAAACTGTGTCCTGCTGGTCTCTGGAGACACAGTAGGTTCAATGTATGGAGGCTAGGCAACCATGAGCAAGGATGTGCCAATTCCTTGGGTAAGCCCAATAATGAGCATTATGTGTCAGCTCTACATTTGCTGAAGCCACCGTGGATGGTGGCATATGCCCATGTCCTTTCAGGGCAGGTCTATTCAACTGGTGGCCTGCAAGGTGAATCCAGGCCGCAGAGGCATTACCTACGGATCACTGCAAACTGTACTGCATCTGACTCCTGCGTAAACTTTATTGAATAGCCCCGTTCGAGGGCATGCATACATCTTTTCCTTCAGATGGGCCTGCTAGTTGAATTATGACAATAACATGAAGTTAAACAAGACAATCAAACATGCAACATCTTGACATGACCGCAACAGAAAACAGATCATATAACAAACAATAATGTAATCATTCATGATAAACAATTTAGACAAGACAAATGATGAAAACATAATACTAATTTAAAATAATTTTTTTCTTAACAAAACAACTTCAAACAATCGTTCTTTTATCTCGATAAAGAAACAGATGAAACAATTATTTTGACCAAAACAACACAATCAATTTTAAGTAGACAAAACAATAAAACACAAGTAATGCAAACTAAACAAAGCAAATCAGACTACACAAACAAGCATACAGTTTCAATAAGACAAAATTTAAAGACTGGCTTTAAATTAAGCAAAAATAATTTATGTAAATGATTACAATAATAAAGGTAAAGCCACACAACCATGCTGCTAGTATCCACTACAGCTGACTTGTATATTTCTATCATTTGTAGGCCAAACAAAAAAATATCAACTTAAAAATGTGCCTGCAACATTTGGTCAAACATTCAACTAAAACTGCCATGGTAAGGACATACATACTAAAGGATTTTACATGCCTTATACAACATTCCACAGGCCTGATGTTTCCCACTCATGATCTACAGATTGTAACTTCAATCACATCATCTTGACTACAACAAACGCAACAACAAATCTAAAATTGCTTGTATTGTACAGTGCTGTAACTACAAAGAAAATTGTGAAATTTTACAGTGTAATTCAGCTTGGAAGCAGCTTACAGCATTTCTTCACAGCTGTTACAATTTCAAGGAATAAGAAATGGAAGGGACAGAATCCTTTTCCAGTTACCTGATAGTGCTGTCATTGAACAAGAATACTGTTATCATAATATAAAGAGTTCTAAGAAAAAGGTGATGCTTCGTATAATGGATTGATACCCTGTAATCTGTTCTTCTTCTGAGTGGAGTACATTTCTTCTTCTTCTTCTTGTTCACCGGCTGTGAATTCCGGCGGTAAGTCGCGGTTGTTCGTCCAAATGGACTTTTGGCTTTTACCTTGACCTGAGTTTTGCGTGTACATCCGTTTTACTGGCTTATTTGTTTGCAGTTCTCGTTCCCCGCCTCTCCGGCAGATGTACTCCGACTTCGAGGGAGAGTGGAGTACATGATAGCTTCTGTGTTTCTATCAGTGTTCATCTGTATAAAGTTTACTCCCTCAAACATAGTCCATCTATGTTAATGTGCTTTATCTACCAATGGTTAGGTCATTTTTCCTTTGTAACAAAATTCATCATCATTGCCCTACTAGTACATAGGGCTCTCAGTCTGTTCCTCAATTCCGTTCCATCCTGTGCCATTCCATGAATGGAATTCCAGCACAGCACCTTTGCCCTCTCTCACCAGCGTTCATTTTAAGGTTTCTTGTGGACCTTCTCTACCTCAACCCCTTTATTTCGCATTTTAGTGCCTGTTTAGTGATTCTCTGGTCATTTCCTCCTAGAATGTGTCCAAAATAGCACCATCTTCTTTTCTTTGAATTGTTGTGACCAGCATTTCTCTCTTTTCTCTACACCCCTCTTCACTTCATCCCACTTTATCCTGCTCAGTATTTCTCTTATTTCTTCAACCCTCTTCACTTCATCCCACTTTATCCTGCTCAGTATTTCTCTTATTTCTTCAACCCTCTTCCCTTCATTCCACTTTATCCTGCTCAGTATTTCTCTTATTTCTTCAACCCTCTTCCCTTCATCCCACTATATCCTGCCCAGTATTTCTCTTATTTCTTCACCCCTCTTCCCTTCATCCCACTTTATCCTGCTCAGTATTTCTCTTATTTCTTCAATCCTCTTCACTTCATCCCACTTTATCCTGCCCAGTATTTCTCTTAATTTTTCACCACTTTTCAATTCATCCCACTTTATCTTCAACAATTTCCTCACGCATTAACAAAATTGCCAATGGAAAAAAAACGAACACTGTGGAAAGTAGGTCAGCGTCCTAAAGAATACTAACTACCAAGGGTGACAAAATTAATGTGCAGCTAGCGAGCCTGTTCTCATGTTCTCCGCTCAAAGGAGGACAGAAGGGGACATTACAGGGTAGACATTCATTATGACATATGTAATGATTGTGATGAATGAAAACCATGCTCTAACTACCATTTCAGAGACAATCCATTACATGGTGCTTAGAAGCATGGGAGGACAATCATCACTATCAAGTGTCTTGCCAACTGGCATAGGTAATCGTGCCTCTCCACAACCTGCCATCTCCAACAACATGTATTGGTTCATGTGCTCACACTCCTTCATACCATGACAAAAGGCGATCAAGGATCTTCTCGCTTTGTATTCCCCGTCTCTTTCCATAAAACCTTCCGGTGGTGACACTATGTTCCAGTTTCCCTCTTCTCATGCAAATCGCTCAAAAGAGGGAAGTGAAGAAAAACAAATATTACAGGGTATGAATCCATTATGAAATAGATAAGAAGACAGCTATGTGAAAACAATACATATGAAAACAATACATGTGAAAACCAAGAAATTGTTTACATGATAAAACGCAAGACTTCATTTCTCCAATACATGATCCCACAACATGCAATTTTCATGGGAGTAACAGTTGCCCTCATTTTACAATTGATGACATGAGAATACACACTGATTAGAGCTGCTGAAACATGGTACCATTCAACAAGTGTAATATCATATAACTTCCCATCTATCTTTATATAACATCCTAAATTCACACAGTGTGATAATTAAATAATGAGACTGATTTTATTATGGCCAAAACAAAAAATGGCATCCATGAAGCAAAACGTCATCCAAGCGGGCATCATTCATACTATGATCTGGCAAAACTGTAAAGCTGCCAGGTCAGCAGATGACAAGTAACCGCCATTTTGTTTAGCTAGTAAAAGTTGTGTTATTACGTGTGCAGCATGGAGCCAAGGGTGAACATTAACTCGTGTTTCAATTTGAAAAAGTGATCTTGAGACTGTTGAATTCATGAGATGTGTTTATAAGTATCAATGTTTATTAAATCCAATATCATATTCATCAACCTCACAGTCAGACATTCAGTTCTCTGACTTTGGCAATTAATTTAACTTCATGACCAGAAATTAGATGTCCCAGCCCCAGTTTCATCTCCAACCTTTCACATCTTTTTTTGAATTGTGAATACTACCTAATGCACAACGTTAAACATTATTGTGATATTCTCAACAATTCAACTGTCTAAAGAGCACTTCTGCGAGTCTGAAATAGAATCAATGTTAACCCTTGGTTCCAGGCTGCATACTTGTGAGAATGTGTATAATACCCTATCTTTAAATAACACCCTACATTCATACACTACCTCCAGGAGACAGCTGAACCTAATATTTTAGTACAGACTGAGCATTAAAACGTACACCGACTGTAACATAGCAACAGATACTGAATAGTTGGAGAAAACATGAAAACAATGGAAGACCAGACAGGCTATCTTTTCCATTATTGTTAACAACTACTCAGCAATGATTTTTTCAAAGAAGTTTCACAAAACTGAGGCAATGACTTTAAATAATGGTGCAATACATAACTTGCTATAGATGTAGAAAATGTGATTCTTATTCAATGAACACTATTGTGTTAACATCATCTCTACTGAGTGGACCCATATAATCAGCCAAGATTCCCCTGTCACTGTACACAAAAACTGGCCTGGTCTCACACAGTGTATTCACTGCTGTAAATATCTACACATCTAGAAAGTTCATGAGGTTATGGAAAGGATGCTTCTGATTTTACATTACTATTAAATCTGAACAATTTTTCTTTTTTTTAATAATAATTTTTTTAAAAATAGAGAGAGAGAGAGAGAAGAAATGCAAACACATTTGATGGTATTACAAGACGTCCTTTCATTCACAGTGTTGTATTCCAAAGTTTCTGTTTGTTCTGATTTCCAACACACAACAGGTAGATAAATGCCTCCTTCAAAGGCCGAGGAAGTTCTATGCCTTACTGTTTTAGATTGCCGAACTTAGAGAACGCTGTGTCTGTTCGCTGCTGAAAGGATGCATTTCCGGACATGTTTGCTGTCATAGCCATCTGCATTCCCATGGCTGCTTGCGGCATGCCTCCCATCATACTAGGCTGTCCCATGCCCATGCCTGCGGAGAACAAACAGAACACATGAAACAACAGCCTGCGGATAGCAAACAGAACACATGAAACAACAGCCTGCGGATAGCAAACAGAACTCATGAAACAACAGCCTGCGGATAGCAAACAGAACACATGAAACAACAGCCTGCGACAACAAACAGAACACATAAAACAACAGCCTGCGACAGCAAACAGAACACATGAAACAACAGCCTGCGATAGCAAACAGAACACATGAAACAACAGGATTTTTTAACACTGGTTCCACAAAGCTGAAGGCTGCATTTGTGCATTCATACAGGGGTGGGGACGACAAACTGTGGTGGTGCAACAGCGAACGGCTTGTCTATCTACCTGAAGGTTCTAGGTTCAAATCTGCACCAGTGTATTATAACTGAACATGGCTCCTTAGTTAACCTAGCCTAAAATGTGCACTAGGATGTTTGTTAATAAGTAAAGCCAGCCAGCATGGTGACCACATACCCAGTGAATGCAACTGGTCTATAACAATATGAGTTGACTGAACCCTTTTGACATGAGAAGCCACAAAACCAACACTTCTCCAAGACATGCAGGCCAGTTGATTCTACGCTGTATTCTTTTTTTACTGACTACTCACTCTCTATAGTCTCTATACTCTATAGTCTCTATACTCTATAGTCTCTATACTCTATAGCCTCTATACTCTATAGTCTCTATACTCTATAGTCTCTATACTCTATAGTCTCTATACTCTATAGTCTCTATACTCTATTGTCTCTATACTCTCTATAGTCTCTATACTCTATAGTCTCTATAGTCTCTTTACTCTATTGTCTCTATACTCTATAGTCTCTATACTCTCTATAGTATCTATACTCTCTATATTATCCTTCATGTTTTGGATAAATTGATGTTATGCAATTTTTTTTCATGTTTTTTTTTTAAACATTTAAAATGGTTGTTTTGCTGAGAAATTTCCCCCAGAAAAGTTGTATATGCCTAATGTTCTGATGGCATGGAAAAGGTCCTTACCTTACTGCTTTACAGGGGTGGGGAATGGACAGGCACTGGAAATATGGTCTGGCCTTACCAAGAAAATAACTGGTAGGACTCAATAAATCTATGAGCTTTTTTCACAGCAACATAAATTTACATAAAGTCATTATTTTTCTTCTTTTTTTTTTTTTTAAGCTTTCACCAGCTGTAAACTCCTGGGCTTTGGTCCTATTCCAGACCTTGTGTTTAGCATTCACTTCTAGTTTACAGATCTGGCTTATCTGTATGCAGACTGTTGGTTCCTCACCTCTCCGCTGGCAGATGTACTTCAACTTTGAAGGAAACACCCCAAATTAGTCACTTTTTATGAATTACCTGTTAGGGTCAGTGGGTCTATTCATTTTCCTCCCAAAATAGGGCCCCGGGACCCACACATGGATACAGTCATTCAACAAGGAGTGGCAGTTACAGCCAGTTAAGGAGTGAGTTAATTAAATGTCTGACCACATACAGCTGGCTAATTTTATAGATGACAATTTTTGTTTGGCAAATGATATAAATATCCCAATGGACCCTGGCCCTTCTGTATTAACACCTTCTTCTTGTTCAATGACTTTCTCAAATGTGGCCATCAAAAAGAAGAAGAAAGATGTTTTATACTGACAAAATGTGCTGGCAAAAACAAATCAGCTCAAGTGTATACAGCACACAAGAGAAAAAACAGTGCTAGAAAGAATTACAATAAATCAATCAGAAAGTGTCTTAATCTCACCCTGCCAAACCTGAAAGAAAAAAACAATAAATTAAATGTAACATTCAAATTAAATCAATATTGGACATACTTCCTTTGAATCCCTTTTCTAAGGAATCCATTGTGTAAGAAAAGTTATGAGTAAAAGGATAACTTCAAATGCACTGTAATGTGAATTAGGTTATTTTCAGAAGGCAAAATAAGATAGAAACAGCATGCACACAAACTAACCAACAGAAAAACATGGACATGTTCTGTGTCTCATCATCTATCAAAACTAGTTTTGCTTAGTTAACATCTCAATCAGTTTACAGAATCCATTCTCTACCAAGACATTGTAAAACTGTACCAAGACAAGTATCACATTTAAAAACTGTACCAAGACAAACATCACAATTAAAAACTGTACCAAGACAAGTATCACAATTAAAAACTGTACCAAGACAAGTATCACATTTAAAAACTGTACCAAGACAAACATCACATTTAAAAACTGTACCAAGACAAATATCACAATTAAAAACTGTACCAAGATAAGTATCACATTAAAAACTGTACCAAGACAAACATCACATTTAAAAACTGTACCAAGACAAATATCACAATTAAAAACTCTACCAAGACAAATATCACAATTAAAAACTGTACCAAGACAAATATCACATTTAAAAATGTTGAATGTTGAATTAAGAATCGACATCACAGCACTTGGGATACTGCCATAAGCGCTCTGTCCCCCATCTTCAGCAGCAAGCAAAGAGTTAAAATTCTGATGGTACCAGTAACAGTCTGATTGTATATCTGTCTCGCCTTTACCCCGAGTGTCGAGCGTCAGCAAGATCCCCTTGTAACTCCTTGCAGTGCCATTCTCCTCAGACCATAATGATCTATTTGTTCCCCGGCACTGTTTACTCGCTCCCAAAGGGCCCTCACAACATCCAGCCTGTTATACTTCAGTTCACCACCAAGTGGTGCAGAACCGGCCAGTCTATCCGCCTGCTCATTTCCCAACACACCGGCGTAACCTGGAGAAAATATACAAAGGATGCTAAATCCCTGGGACCTCTAAAGTGATGCTTGCCACTCTGCACGGAGCATGCCTGTCTCCACCTTTCTCAACATGCTCTGTGAGTCAGTTACAATGATGACATGTGTGTACAGCTGATTCTCGAGCCAACGGAAGGCAACAGTGACTGCCCCTACCTCCATTCTTCTTCTTCTTCTTCTTCGCGTTCACCAGCTGTAAACTCTGGCGGAAGGTTCTGGTTGCTCGTCCACTACTGAACTGCAGTCCTGCTCCAGAACCTGAGTGTTGCGTGTGCATCAGTTTTACAGATCTCATTCTCTTGAATACAGACTGTTGGTTCCTTGCCTCTCCGGCAAATGCACTCCGACTTCAAAGGAAGCTCCCCAATTAGTCGACTCTTACGACATGCTTTTGGGGAGGCAGTGGGTCTATTCTTGTTTTCCCCACAATGGGGCCCCGGAACCCACACGGGGGACCTCCATTCTCAAACTAGACGTTGTGATATCATATGCCAGGCTTTGTTGCACCGAGCAACGTCCATTCACCTTCGCTATGAACCCCCATGCACTTCGTCTGCCCCTCACCACAGAGCCATCTGTATATACAATCACATCACTTGGGCGGGAATTGTAAAAGATTGTATCAAGCACAGTGCATGCACTCTGTAGCTCCGGCTTTTAGAAATCTCCCAAGACAAATATCACATTTAAAAACTGTACCAAGACAAGTATCACATTTAAAAACTGTACCAAGACAAGTATCACATTTTAAAACTGTCTTCTGTGAGAAAAATTAACTCTTTCGGTCCCAGGTAATTGTTGCTAGAACACTTTCAATCCCAAAGTCAGTGATTATTAGAGCACCAATCTATGAGTCTTCGTAAATTAAAACTTCACAATTATGAGACAAAACTAGCTTAAAAGTTACAACTGGGAAATAATGGGTTAGTGCATAAGAAGAAGGGGATACAAGAATTTAAAACGTATAAGATGTTTGGAATAATCAATGAATTTCAATTAGCTGTCCTCGTATTGAAAGAGTTAAGTCCCATATGAATTACCCATCATAGGTCGTGCTCCAGCCATCATTGGTACACCTGCTGCCATAACGGGACCTGTTCCAGGACTCTGGAGTGACATGCCGGCCATTCCTTGATTGACACCAACCATACCTGGAGACATCATTCCCATACCTGAAAGATATGACAACAGACAATCAAACAGGTGCAACCAAAACCAAAAACAAAGCATAAACAATGCAATCTCTATAGAAATATGGCATCATGACAAGACCATTAAAGCCTCGCAGCCATTTCATTAATGAATGTATATATGTAAGGTAGTTGCACAGTTGAGAAAGCCTAGTGGCTATTTCTTGCATGCTTGCGTTGATGTCCGTTTTTTGTGTGTGTTTTTTTTTGGGGGGGGGGGGGGGAGCCAAAGAAGAAGAATAAACCAACAGAGAACTGGTGACCTCAGCTGCCACACACTGTCTGTGGGATTTGCTGAAGAGGGATTTCAAGCACTTATGGACTGAATTGTTTGATGTGCACTGTTGATGGTCTGTCAACTAACACGTGCACAGACAGACAGAGACAAAGAAATCCATGAAACCAGTGGCATTCTACTATATATGTGTATATATGTATGTATATATATAGTGTGTGTGTGATGGTACACCAACACTAGTAATCTAAGTCACTGACATGAAAATAAGGAGATATATATGTGTGTGTGTGTGTGTGTGTGTGTGTGTGCATATATATATATATATATATATATATATATATATATATATATATATATATATATATATATATATATATATATATATATATATATATATATTCTCTAGAATAAAAGTTAGCCGACAATATCTTTAGTAAATAAGCATCAGGTTAGTACATTAAATGTACTGTAGATGTCCACAATTCAGTCACCCGGACATCACACTGACATTAATGAGCTAGAGTTTCAAGGATTCCATCTGTATCCATTATCCTAATAAATAAAAGATTCAAACGTGAGAGGAGAGGGTCAGCGTCGCTGCATAAGGTTTTAGCCCATATGGCTTAGCTTTCCTAAACGGTGGCCAGCACTCCAGTGAAAATCTCCACGGAGGTTAGGCAAAGCTACAACTTTGAAGCAGCGACCAATGCAGTCCAAACATAAACCCAAGACTTTCAGGCAATGAGGCTAATGGCTTGATACCTCTGGGGCAAGGGATCAACACAAAATACAGACGAGAAAGGAAAAGGTGCAAATAGGTGGGGGGGGGGGGGAAATGGGGGGGGGGGGGGGGGGGGGGGGGGGGGGGGGGGGGAAGGGGAAATGGGGGGGGGAATCAAAAATGGATACATTTAAAAAAATAAAAAATGTACAAATAACTACTTGTGTTCCTTTTCTGACTTACACTGTTAGGCAAGTTATAAAAGTAACTCGATTCAACACAAAATACAGAGAGAAAGGAAAAGGTGCAAATAAATACAAGTAAACATTCTGATCAGTCTTGATCAACAGACAAAACAGCATCAATAAAGAACCAAGAAGGTGGCACAGAAATGGAAATGAAAGGTCAGGCAGGAAAGCTATTATGAAACAAACCATTAAAGAAGGAACAGGAAATGGAAGGGGAAACAAAAATAAAAAGGAAATTTCAAAAAATAAAAATAGTGAAGAAAAAATTAGATGAACATGGAACCCCACAGGGTCAACAACACTCAAACTATGAATGAGCATTGCAAGCAAGCAAACTCACCAACATCTCAGTTGTAATAACAACTGATGGTATGAAATTCTAGTGCTGAAATATTAACAAGTTATTTTTCAGAAATACATGAAGACATAAGCCAGGACGCTCACAGAGAATTATAACCAGCAGGGCAGAACACTAATGCTAATGCATGAGCACAAACACAGGATGCAATATTCACCAATTTCAACAAGTTAAAAACTTATTTACAAATCTAAAGCACTTTCTGAAAACTCTCATAAAATAACTCAGATCATGCAGTCTCTTCAAACGAATTGAATGCAGGAAAACACTTTCAATAAAACATTACAAAGCACTGAAAACAACAGTATAGAAAAGCACAAAAGAACCAACCACACAAATCTATGCTTTAAGTGTTTGCTGTATTGCATTGCGGTCTGATGTATTTGTATGTGTTGTTTTTATTATTCTGCCTATGCCTGATTACTTTTTACAAATCTCTGTAACATAGGGTTTGAAATGAATTATCATATTTCCCCAAGTATAAGATGCTCCCATGTGTAAGACACACCTCGATTTTGGGACCACAAATTTGGGAACAGAACAGAGTAATAATAGACTACCACTGTATAAAACACACAGTGTTTTTAGACCCTATATTTTTGGGTATTAGTGCATCTTAAATTTGGGAAAATATGGTATGTCTGTACTCCACAGCTGTGGGTTCCAGCCATATGACAGACCTGGCTAATAAAGACACCTTTTCTTTTAGGGATGTGGAGTTGGTGATGTGTCGTAGTACCCCTGTTCCTGCAGTGAGGGGCTGTAGTTATTTAGAGGGGACAGGTTCGATTCTCAGTATAGTACATACAGCTTTTTTTGTGTGTGTCTAGTGTGTCCTACTATCTGTCTACTTCTTTCTATAAGTGCCATTCAGTGTGTTTCTTTCTATCTGTTAATTTTTTTTTACTGACTTTGAGTACCATGCCAGATCAATTTCTATTTTCTCAGAATATTAAGTTCTGCAACCCAGTGGATATCATCTGGTGGCAGTATCATCCAGGTGTGGGATTAGCTTAGACAGGAGACTTGCAGACAGTCCTTGAGCACAGCAGGTAACAAACAATGGTGAAGGTGCTCACTGCCTAGACCACTGTTTGAGGACCACAACATGAACATAATGGCTCTGTCTTTTATATATCTTCTTCTTCTTCTTCTTTTGTTTGCTTGAAATAGTTTATTTATTTTTGCATTGTTGTCTCTAGTAAATATATATCTGGATATAAACATGAAGAAGAAGACAAACCTAATTGGGATTGTTTACTAGGAAAGAATTATAACAGCAAATTTAAAAAACAACAACAACAAAACAATTACAAAGAATTATAACTACAAACAGCAATACATGTAATAAAAATAATGACTATGGCCATTTGAGCATAATCTGATCCATCAGGTGAGAACAACAGGCACACGTTTAAAACGCAGTCACTTGCTGCAGTCACTTGCTGCAGTCCTGTCTCATCTTAAAGAAGCGGAAACTGCAACAGAGATTGTCACTCTCCAATCTGAATATTTAGTTACCAGGGGGCCCTGTCAGGTGGCTGCCATACAGCACAACTCTATGGCCATGCAGGACTGAAGGGAGGCCTATTACTACTTACTGATCATGGCTATGATCATTAACAACAAAGACATGCATAACATTTGGCAGGAGACAGAAAAATACTCAATAATCATGCAAAAACTTCAATTTATACCCACAAAAAACTGTTGTGGTGGAAAAGACCAACTATCAATATATTTTAATTTAGAAATAAAATGTCTTTGTATCAACTTAATGCATTTTATTGGGTTTACAATCCTTCATGAAACCGTTCATCCAACAGACGGTTACTAACATCATTCTATCTCTTTACCGCACTGGCAGTTTCTTACGCATTTAGCAAGACTTCCTGTATTTAGCAAGACCTGTTCTGCTTTTGCACTGCTTTCTCTAAAGATTTTATTACTGCTGCTTAAAGCCTGAAAATGAACTTTTAACTTGAACTTAGCTTGAAGACAGCAGCATATACCATATATAATTTTTCTGCATTACTCACAAAAGGCATAGCTGGTACACCATGTTGTGGTTTACAGCTAGGCTGAGAGATCTGCATTTTCAGCCCAACACATCCAATTTCAGCAAATCCTTAATTAGTCACCAATTCAGACTTGCTTGTTGAGGGGCAGTGGGTTTAGTTAATTATCCCCTCTCTCCCCCCCCCCTCCCCCCCCCCTCCCCCCACCCTCCACCCCTTTGGGACACTGGAACCCATGTGGAGATCAGAGTATACAACAGGGAAACGTTCAGTCAGAGAAAAACACTGAGATAGAAAAACACATGCAGAAATTATAACACAAATACAAAAACTTCAGGCACATCATCATCAGGTTATGGTATGCAATTCTGTCACCTCAGCATCACTGCTGGTGACACAATACGAAATCATTAAATCAGACGAATGCTAGGAATAAAGCCAGTCTTACGACTTCTCATCAAAGAACAACAAATAAAGTGGTTTGGACATCTAACAAGAATGCCCTGGTACTATCTGCCACAGCAAGCCATACTAAACTTTACAACGGGTACAGAGCAAGTGGAAGACCTCAGAAAATATGAAGCAATGGCATAAAGAACAGCTTTACAGAAATGAACATCAGTCTTAATAGTTCTCTTGACAGAGCTCATCAACGAATGTTACATCTCCCCCTGACACTTCAATGAGGTATAAGCGGGAAGAGAAAAAAAAGAGGAAGAAGCATCGCTGCACATTGGGCATTGCCATCCATGCTTAGTTATTTGACTCAGAACATGACAAAATATACTTGAGAACCTTAACCTTAAATGAAAACAAGACGTGACTGCTGCATGAACAACCCTTTTCTTCAGCTCATTCAAGAAACATCTTTTAAGAAAAGACCAATTACGAGCGACTTGACCCCAGAGACTAGAATAAGAATATTGTGTGTCAAAATGGATGAAACAACAACATGAACACACAGCTTAATACAGGAGGTCTCTGTGGTGAAGTGGCTGAGCAATTTGCCCTGTGCTCTGAAGGTCATGGGTTGATTTCACAGACACATCATGTAGGTCTCTTCTTCTACCTCCATGGCTTTTTTTGGTCTGCCTTTATTTCTACCCTCCTGTGGGCTCCAGACATTCTAGTTATATTGACATTCAGTTAAAGAGTGAAACTTTTACAGATTAGTGCAGGTCATCACCAGAGATAGGGAGTTTGTGCTTTGTGTAACAAGAAGCTAGCCATTCTGCAGAGGGAGACTGAACTATATAGGGTAATCATGGGCAATGAAGTCCCTCCTCTCGACTGTAACTGTAACAGTAAAAGCTTAATGAGAACAGTTCAGTTTCAACAGATGCACATTTTTAAAAGAGACACTCACTGCTCATGCTGATATACTTACTGTAATTTATCTAACAACAGCGGTTGAATAATGTAACCATTGCAAAAAAAACAGTGGTGACACAAACACTGCTGGAAAACAAGGAACATTAAAGTACCAACTCTGACCAAATAAATCACAAATACAACAAAACAACAGAGCTGTCAATGTAAGACTGATCATGCGGTGAGTGACCATCCTACCTGCACACATGTCCGGGTACCACAGAACACCTTGGTCATAAAGAAAATGTGTTTGTCAGCCTAGGTGTGGACATTACAAATGTTTATATTTTTGCAGTTACAATCACATGCTGGCTAGTGATATGTCTGCAGTTGTATATTTAATCACTGCAATAATTAGCAGTACAATTTGCTTGTGTAAGGAAACAAGATTGTAAAAAGCCAATGTATGTATGCCACAGTTATAAATAGTGAAACAGTAGATGTTTGGCTGGCAGAACAATTCACATGCAATCAATGTTCACTACATTCATATTCTTATATTTATGAGTAATGAATCAATCAATCAACCAAATCAATCAACCAAACAATCCTTTTATCCACTATGAAATTCAGTTCTTGCTTTCTTCTATACCCAACCCCACCGGAGCACAAGCTCCTGATGAAGTCTCCATTACCTGTTGCCTTATGCTTAAATTAACTTCTTTAACAGCAACAGATGGCTATCAGCATAGAATTCAGTCAACTGACTGTGTAATTTATAACGATTGCTCATAATCATGTATAACCCCCCCCCCCCCCCCCCCACACACACACATGCACGCACAAACACACAAGCACAGAGAGGAGGAGAGAAAGGGAGGGGGAGTAGCAGAACAACAGTTATTATTCCTATTAATCGCTGAAAAAAGCAACATTATAGTTCTTAAGACATGTCTATATGAGATCTGTTTCCCTTCAAAGATGGTTAAGTGTACGCATGCTAAATACCCCCATGGCATTCAGGTTCAATACACATTTATTTTATCCATGCAATCAACATGTAACTCAGTTCCAGTTTTTATGTTATTGTGTCTTCAGTCCACACACTGTCAATCCTCTTACTGCTGGTTAGTGTTGAAAGAAGCACCATAATGGCACATGAGACATGCCTATAACAGCTCTGTCTGCCTCAGTGATATTGAAAAGTATGCATGCTATTGCCCCTGTTGCCTTCAGGTCGGAAATATCACGTTCATGCAATCAATATTTAGCATTAATTTCAGATTTATTTTCTGTACATTGTCAATTCTATTTTTGACTAGAAAAAACACTAATCTTCTTGTTGCTGTTTCCCCAACCTGAAATATTAATGGCAACCAGTGAACAATCCTCAAAGATTATATGTAGTGTATGGTAACAAATGCATGTAAAAGACTACAGTGACAGACTGGGCAAGGATGTTTCAGAAAGGATGAGTTCACCGCAGATCTTCCATGACCAGTCAAGCACATATTGTTGCAGCAGAAAAAAAACTATCACTATTACAACAATACAGGCTGTTGAAGCTCACGTCTGCTAGAGAAAAGAATCTGATGTGTCAACTGGGACAGTTCAAAAGATTATAAAAAAAACTGCAATACTGGAAGGCGTGTACGCAGTGGGTACCATGATTTCAAATTGATGCAAACGTAACGTATTGTGTAAAACACTTGGTTCAGAAAACAACTAGAATCCTTTTTTTTTTTTTTTTTTTTGCGAACTACATTTGCTGCCTACCTAAAAAGGGACAAAGGGATGCTTGCCTGAATGCCTACAGTGACTTTTTCGGACCATGATGCATAATTTATTCAAAGATAACACTTTTTTTTTAAATGCTGCCACAGCTGTTTATTTTATGCTTTTGTAATAAAGCCATCGGAAGGGGTTTCAAATGGGCGCTCCGTACAAATATGATAAAACAGCACAGCACAATGGGAACAGATACATTACAAAGCTTGCACCTATGACCTACCAGTACTCATTGGCTGAACTGGTGCTCCAGAGATCTTGTTCAGGGATGGTCCTTGTGATGGGAACTTCTGTTTATTCCTTGGATTCAGGCCATCAAGACTTATATTCACTTTTGTAGTGGCATCTGTCCATGTGTTTGACTTCTGACCAGAAAGGAAACAAAATGATTACTGGTCAGATAAATGCATTTTCTTCTTCAGCATTCACCCTTAAAAGGTTGGTAGGCGCATTGTGGTTTACAGCAGGCTGCAATATCTGCACCTTTTAGCCTAACACATCTGATCTTATTTCTCATGTAGCATTGAATATTTGAGCCAGGATCATAGCTCGTCCGCCCTTCACAGTATCTTTACCTGCAAGGTTTTCAGTCTGCTCATTTCCCTGTACGCCTGCCCTAGCATGAAAATGAAACTGATCTTTGTCAGCCCTAACCACCTCAGAGACTCAAAGTACTAGCCTACTGACTTATTTCATCAAGATCATCACCATATACCATGCTGCTGGTCAGTGTATGTGGTCATGGTTTGCTATCTCACATGATCTCTCAAATCTCAGATCAGGTCAGTCGATATTCCTGCCCTGCCCATGACATGTGGTCAAGTCATCTACTTATTTATCTCTTTGTCCTCCCGTTGTTCTTTGTCCTTTAATCTGCCAGCATTCACAAGGTTTTCACATTTATTTCTCTTCACAACATGTCTAATGTCTGCAATTAGTTTACACTTTTCATCAATTTCTTGAAGGTCTGCCTCATCTGTTTTAATGCCCTTCACCGCCATACTCCTTACTTCAACAGGACTGCAGATCACAAAAGGGTAGGGTCTAATGTAGTTATTATGGGTGCCTTGGTGATAAATTTCCTTGTCAGTCGAATGCAGTATCTGGAATCTACCATGCTGGAATGACATTCAGATGAACTGAGTTGCAAGCATGTGAAACTTTCTAGTAGCAGCCTGAAGAGGGAAAAACTGTCAGTTCTTTCACTTCTGCAGGAAACCATACTCAGACTGCCCTTTAGATTTTCTCAGGCATCCACTTGTGCCAATGGCTTCAGGAAGATACTAGCCTCATCCAGGAATGAGGAAATGCAACCTTAAAACTTCACATGACAGGAAAGACCAGGCCCTCATCCTCAGTTGGTCTAGGAGAACAGCTCTGCCAGGCAGACAGACCACCACTCTTCTGATCCAGCAGCATGCTTTGCTCTAAATGTATTTGTGTTATCTTTCCTTTGGAGTTAACAAAGAAAGCAGAGAAAGGGATCATGCTGCATGGGCAACACATGATCTTTACAATGATGCCCTGGATTTGTGCCTTAACTGGGATGTAATACCTATGTCGCCCTTTATCTCAATGAAACACTGCTCTCTGGAAAGACAAAGGTGCCAAAAACAGATATTTCTCTACTTGATATATTTGCCATATTAAAACACATAGAAAGTTGCTTTTATTTTATTTCTGCTTCCCATGACTACCAGTATTTTCATCACTAGTGCTGAATTAAAAGTATTATTTAAGATAGCAGATTCCAGCCACTTCTCCAACAGTTCCAGCATTAACAAAACAATCATGTGTTAGCTGCGGATGACAATTTCCAATGTTAAAGAAAACAGACAATAAATCAGGGCTATTGAACTAAGTTTACTCAGGGGCTAAAACTTTTGAAACTTTATGAAATGGGGACCCCTAGATAAAATACATTACAACTGGTGATGATTTGCAGGCCAGCAGCTGGGTTCTCGATCGCTGGTATGCAGGCTGGAATAGTACGAGTCGGCCTTTAGGCGCATTGGGCATATAGGAAAAGCACCCATATTTTTCAGACCAATCGGCACTAGGTGGGTAATGTGGTCAGCATTACACCGGCCATGTTTACTTCCCCAGGACAAACATTCTGGTACTCATTTTAGGCTGGGTCGACCTACGATGCCCCATACCATGATAAAAACCCAGCCAGCAGTGGGTCGCCTACGCCCCATACCATGATAAAAACCCAGCCAGCAGTGGGTTTAGATCGCCACATTGCTGAATAAGCCCGGACGTGCAGCTAATTAACAATTACGTTTCTATTTTTCTGTTAGCTGTCCATTCTTCCTACAAAGTAACTAGTTTTTTAATATAAAATTGTTAGTATCATGTAACTTGCTGGCAAAGTTCAAGACAAAATGTGAGTGTCCCATGTAGAAGAGAATTCAAGCCATCTTTAAGCTGCAAAAAGCATAAAATCTATTGCTATTAGTTGTGCAAAGAAAGAAAGCAATCTATGATAACATTAAATAACCTAAGGTTAATTAACTTCATTGGTGACAAATATTTTACAGATGCTGCTGAAATGCTACAGCAGTGGTCGGCAGCATGGTTACAACACTGGGTTCACATGCAAGGGCCCAAGGTTTGAAACATAAGTAAGGTTATGACAGTTTTTTCTGTCAGGGGCAGACACAAAAATCCTAACCTGCAAATACACTTGCTACGCTTCCCTAAATCATTTGGCTCAGCTTTGTCCAACACTGTCCTAAAAGTGGTAAATATAGGCTCTAAAGACAGACAGGCTGAAATTATGAGTGCACAAAGGTACCCTTGTAATAAACATCTCAACGATTTGATGTCCTTTCATTATACTTGCAGATTCTTTCCATTCTTTCAACCTTTATTTTTCTTCTTAAATGGAAACTGTCAATAATCAAGCTACAATATGCAAATCTAGACAGAAAACTTCTGTTAATATGACTACCAGTTTTATTACTGTTGGCTTTGAACAAGCTTTCTTATTCATAGGAAAGTACCTCAAACTGCTATTTGTAGCTAAACAAAATTATATCCTGATCTTCTAAACTCCTGAGCAGGTACAAACTTTGCTGACAGCATTAACTATGCATCGCTCAAACATGTCAATGTAGACAAGTTGGAAAAAGTGACAGTTATGGAGAACTGTATCCAAATGGAAGAGTCAGTTTTGTGGCTTCTTGGGGTGAAAAAGGTTAATCGAGAAATGAATCTATACACCAGAAATTTTTAGTTATGTAGTTAAAAAAGTTAGTTGCGTATCCTTTACAGTACGTTGCAGAACCAACCCCAGCTCTCAGTACCACTGTCCGAAACCGTCCGCAGCTGGGATTGAACCCGGCACCCCGACATTACGAAGAGTATTCGCAATGCCTAAGCCACAGACCTGGAGTTGTGTAGCACCCTGATTAAACAACAAGTTTTGCTAGTTATTTTGCTCACTGTTAATGATTATCAAATAAAAGAAATAGTAGCAAAAAGATATAGGTAATTTTAAAAAAAAAATTTAAATGGAACTAATTAGATCATTTTGGTGTGTCAAATTAGTACATTTGTTTTGTTTTTTACCTACACTTGCTGTCATTAATTTAAGGGAAAAAAATAATGATCACTTAGATCGTCCAACAGTTACTACCATAGATATGCAGAGTTATCTCATTCTCAGTAGCACAAAGTTAAAATAAATTATGAACAAATGTGCAGTTGCTAAAAAACCAAAGTGACAATAATCAAAATGTTTTTAAGACTGAAGTAAGTCCATGTGCAAAAACAGTTCATTTCATTAGGCTACAATTAACTCTTTCAATACTAACTCTTTCAATACTAAAAAACTCATCATACATTTAATTTCTATGTAACTACAAAGATGATATGATGTTCTTGATGTCTTCTGTCACTAACAGCTGTTATATTAACCCTTTGCAGATGAATTATTTGTTTAATTCTTATCTTATCGCCTATACTCATTTACAGGAAAGTGCAAGCCCAACTACTTGGTTTATAAGATGTAGAAAAAATAACTGCTTGGGACCAAAAGAGTTAAATATCTTTCAAACATGTACTTCTGAATACTTTTTGGTGTTGGAAACTCTAATACATTGAGTATCCTTATCCAAATTACCAACTGGAAAGCACTGTCACCAAAAGAGTTCAAATATCAAGGATAGCGGTCGAGAAACTACTAAAAACAGGGTACTTCTGAATACTTTTTGGTGTTGGAAACTCTAATATCACAACCCACTCACCTTCAGAAAATGATGAGAACCTCTAATACCATTTGCTGCGATATATTTCAAGCACTTTTAAACTCTGTAACCTGTAGTAGCACATTCATTAGCTGGTGCGGTGGTCCTGGATTCAAATAACGTAAGGTGGGTTTTCCCCATGGTTCCAAGGTCAATACACCTCACCAAAATGAGCTTCAGCTAACTGTCTTGAAAGTGGTGACTGGTCAAAAACTACCTGTCCACCACCACATACACATCAGGAACAATGGTACTGCTGTGGCTAGTACACTTGTATGCCAGCCTAATGGTTGTCTGTCACAGCTGAATGAAGTCAAGTAGGAGGTGAGCAACAATACAAGTGGGAAGAGAAAACCAAGAGCAGCCTTACTGAGTGCAGTGACTGAGCAAGACACGGTGAAGAAGAGCCACTTCAAGGAACTGATCACCCCACTTCATTCAGCTGTGACCCAGAATATCTGAAGATCCAAAACTGAAGACGGTTTGGTTCCTGGAAGAAGTAGAGATCGACCAGCACGATGGTGGACACAGGAAATCAAGAACACTCTGAAGGTGAAAGTTCACGAGGCAGGAGAGTTGACAAATGAGTAACAGGGTATCCATAATGTTGTGATGAGATGGATTTTCAGCAAAAGAACATGCTACATGATGACGATTACTCCACACCTCTATGCTAGTACTGTATCAGCCACAAAACTTGTCTCTGAGTGATTCAGGGTAATAATTATGACAACAGAAAGTGATCTAGTTCCTCCCACCTTTTACCAGCTAAAGATTATGCTCTGATTTCTGAGTGTATGCAGCACAAATCTAACCACATAATATGTGTTGCAGTCTAAAATTAGCAAATATGGCAAAGAAGGGAGCTGATCAACCATTCTCAAATGTTACAACCTATTAAACTATTCCTTCAAACTTCTACAGCAGTATCTGTCCAGGTATTACCTTTATTTCGGTTTTTTATTTTTCAGAAAAACTAAATGTGGTAAGCGATCACATTAGTTCCCAAGAAAAGCTTTATGAGCAATCACAAAGTTAGATATATGCTGGAGTAACCATATTCCCTAAAAAAAAATGGCATATCAGTCTTCAGTTAAGACAGCCAGACATAACAAAGAAGCCTATTTTTATGATAAATATTGTGAATTTAAAGATTTAACACTGACCTAATTATAAAGTAATGCAAGGAAAAACATTCACTGATTACACAAAATGTTGCTACAATAGCTTAACTGTTAAAAAAAAAAAACACTCTGAAGGTAAGGGAGGACCTCACTTTTACATGCACCTGAATTTTTTCTTTCCATAATTAATCATAGATTTTAGATGTATACTGAGCTAACCAGAATACATTTTTCAAGTACATTAATAAATGGCAGGAATTCAAGCAGGTAATAAAATAAAACAGCCAGGCATTCCAAATTAAATAAGTAGGGAAAAAAGCAGTGGGTATTATTAGCAGTGGTTATATTAAAAAGCCAAACTGGCAAATCTCTACAAATATGTTTTTGCCATACCAGCAAGGAACCATGGCTTTAAAAAAAACAGACCTTGATGCTTTCGGCTGTCAAAGTGACACTCTGACTTGAGCTCTGACTTTGGGTCACACAAGTCTCTGTTTTTACCTGATTAATACACCCAGGGCACATAAAAAATAGGTTCTCCAGTTGGATAGTGATACCATTTCTCAATTACATTATTTGTAAATCACATAACTTGGCTGTACAATTGTGTTGCCAGTTTAAATATAGGACAAAATTTATATAATCAGCCACCAAAAAAAATCAGTCCAACATAAGGGAGAGCACTACAAAATAAAAATTATAGGTTTCACTCAGTTGTTCTGGGAGGAAAATAGGTCAAATATGAAGAAAAACACCCATAATTTGGGTATCACAAATGTTAATATTGCTAGTTTTAGGGAACAATAGAGTGAAAAATTTCCCAATGGCATTAAATGTAAAACAGTTAAGAAACATTCCAAGTTTTGAAAGCAAAAAGGGTAATGTACCATAAACCATTGCAAGTTAACCTGAAATACAAATCCTTCTACTTTTCAATGATCCAATAATGAATAAATACCATGACGCTGCTGCATATTTTTAACCCAAACTCCTTAGGTTATAATTATTTGTACAGGACCCTTTTCTACCTATATAAGGCTGGGGCAACCAAGTATCATACAACTCACACCAACCAGAATGAACCATCACTTAAACATATTTCCTGTAATCCAACTGTTTCTATATTTCTGATAAATCTCCTTTATAGCTATACTAGCAGAGCAATTTTTTGGACTGCCTACACAAATCCTACTACAGATGAATCATGCTCCATCTGTGGGTTCTAGGGCTCCATTTTGGTGCAGGGTGGGAACAGACCCACTGCCCCCGACCCCCTCCCCCAATTAGCATGTCATAAAAGGCAACTGATTACAAGTTTGATGGAATCGGAGTCTTAGGCTGAAAAATGCAGACATCATAGCCTAGCTGTACACCATAGCACAACATGCCAACTGCCTTTTTGAGGATAAACATACAAGAAGAAGAAGAAAAAGAAGAAGAAGGAGGAGATGAGGAGGAGTAGGAGGAGAAGAAGAAGAAGAAGAAGAAGAAGAAGAAGAAGAAGAAGAAGAAGAAGAAGAAGAAGAAGAAGAAGAAGAAGAAGAAGAAGAAGAAGAAGAAGAAGAAGAAGAAGAAGAAGAAGAAGAAGAAGAAGAAGAAGAAGAAGAAGAAGAAGAAGAAGAAGAAGAAGAAGAAGAAGAAGAAGAAGAAGAAGAAGAAAGAAGAAGAAGAAGAAGAAGAAGAAGAAGAAGAAGAAGAAGAAGAAGAAGAAGAAGAAGAAGAAGAAGAAACATGTAAGCCAAATAGGTGAGGAAACAGCGAAAATGTCATCACACAGCCTGATGATGATAATCCTCACTATATTATACTGTTGCACACAAAAAATGTATCAGCAAAAACAGAGAATATCTTCTTCTTCTGCTATCTCTCCTCCCCAAATGGAGTACAGGCCTTCAATCAACATATACCAAGCCATTTGTAGACATGTTAATGATTGGAAGGATTTTGCAGCTAAAATTCTCTTTAGGATGAGGTAGACAGCTGTACGCCAATATCCTAGCCTAGGTCACCTCTTAGGGCATGCATGGTAAATTGATAATTTTTGCTTCCCTTGGGAGGATTCTGGTTACATCATTCTACTACTGTAATTGTCATTCCCTGCAGGTGGACTGTTTAAGCTTTGTTAAGCTTTATGTTTTCTATTATTATATGGCATTCTATTGTGTTACTCTTTAAGACAAGAGAATTAGTGCACAGCAAGTTATGTTAATTTCAGATGACTTTAAAACCATCACTACAATGTAACTACTTCTTTAAATAGAGCAATGGCCAACTAGCACTTCAAACTAGACAAAACTACACAGTGGTCTTGACATAAGTATATATCACTGTGATTCACAAGCTAGTGAATTCTATTACAGAATACTGTTTCCCATGATAAACATAAATGTAACTTTATGATATTAGAGCCATATAGAAAAGACATGCAGAATAGGAACTAATTAATGTCACACAACTATGCTACATCTAAGATGGGGATTTTATTCCATGGGCATTTATTCACGCTCACAGTGATACCTACAATATATTACCTGATCTGGGATACAAACTGCGTTCATTATATCCAACTATTTACAATACACTCTAATACACATGGGAGATGCAGTAGCCGGCTAGGTGCTCACCTACCAGCCCAAAGGTTTGGGGTTTTAAACCTGCATCATGTCCAATTCCCCCCCCCCCCCCCAATGTATCTAGTCTCGTAAGCTGACCCAACCTAAAATGAGTAAAATGTAATATACATAAAAATAGAGACACTCAGTACAATGTTGAACACAACTCTCACACTAACTGGTCTATAAGTCTTTTCTCGATGTGCCCATATTCTCGATGTGCCCATATTCTCGATGTGCCCATATTCTCGATGTGCCCATTTTCTCGATGTGCCCATATTCTCGATGTGCCCATATTCTCGATGCGCCCATATTCTCGATATGCCCATTTTCTCGATGTGCCCATATTCTCGATGTGCCCATATTCTCGATGCGCCCATATTCTCGATGTGCCCATATTCTCGATGTGCCCATATTCTCGATGTGCCCATATTCTCGATGTGCCCATATTCTTGATGTGCCCATATTCTCGATGTGCCCATATTCTCGATGTGCCCATATTCTCGATGTGCCCATATTCTCGATGTGCCCATATTCTCGATGTGCCCATATTCTCGATGCGCCACTGCCATAAAAAGTATCCTTTACTTTTAAATTTACTAACACGACTGTGACGACTTCACAGGACACATGCCTTTACCAGAGGGGTAATGATCTGTCAAGACCTGACTGCTCACACCTACACAGATTTTACCACCTCTGTCCCCTTGATTGTGATAATATTGGTATCAGAAACACTGAAATGTGCCCCTGCAACCTGGCACCTGAAAATGCTGAGCATATGCTCCAGCACTGTAAATTGTATGCTGCTAACAGAGAGGCCATCCGGCCTGTTCCAACCTCAATTTTAAAAAAAAAAAGCTTTATGGAACACAGGGAGATCTGGACTGCACGAAAGCTTTTATCAAAGCTACTTGCCTACTGATATAAGGTTTCCTGACAAAAGGATCAAAGAAGTACAAATAGGACAAATTATGTTACCTGCATGTTTGGGTTGATTCCTGTACCCATTCCTAACATTCCTGGATTCATAACTCCAGGCTGCTGGACCATTAGTGGCTGCAAAAGAATGCATAACAATTACTTAAAAAGAGGAATAAAACCATGCTCAATCATGCGTATGCCACAAAAAGGCAACTGCAATATCTATCTCTATTACTGCTAAGATATTATTCTTAGCGTTCACAGGCTGAAAACTGGTGGAAAGCTATTGTTGTTCATCCACTTCTGGATTTTTGTCTTGTAGAGAACTTGAGTTTTGCGTGCACCTCTGTTTTTACATATCTGGCTAATGTATGTGCAGATTGTTGGTTCATCACCTCTCAGACAGATGCACTCTGACTCTGAAAGAAATACTCCTAGTCAGTGTTTTATGGCATGCTTGTTAGGGGGGCAGTGGGTCTATACCCCCACCCCTAACAAAAAGGGGCCCTGGAACCTCTACATCAGGACTATTCAACTAAGTTTACGCAGAGGGCCAAGCATAGAAAAATCATTGATACAATAAAACTGGCAATGATCCACGGGCCACTTGTTAACCCTCCGCTGGCCTGATGTGGCCCGCAGGCAACAAGCTGAATAGCCCTACCCTACAGGAAGCTAAGATATTAAATGATGTGGACTTCACATTTACCAGATCTTGGCTTTAATGTGTGATCTAATTTTTTGTCTTCTTTCTATAACTCAGAGCCAAGTCAGACTTCTCTTTTTCTCTGTATTCATTCTTCTTTCTCTCTTATTCTGGAATACGATGTACAAATGTGTGCCCAATTATAAATTCACCTTATTTCATTATTTCCAGTAGTGAAACTGTGGTCTCTTTTTGCTTTTTAACACTATCATATCAAGTAGGTTTTGTTATTTATAAGATATGTTAAAAAAAATTTGTGTTTTTGTTTTGGTAAAGGGTCAGGAATTTTTTGATCGCAATAATGCGTTGGGCATATGGTGCTAAACATATATTTTGATAGACTGATTGGCACTGGATGGGTTAACATCAACATGTGGTCAATATAAATTCCTTCTTTTTGGCATTCACCTGTTGTAAAATCTAGGGAAAAGTTCTGCTTGTTCATCCATTTCTGGACTTGTTTTGTTCCAGAATGTGAGTTTTGTGTGCACATCCTTTTACAGATCTGGCTTATCCATTTGTAGACTGCTGGTTCCTCACCTCTTTGGGACATGCACTATGACTTAAAAGGAAACACCACTAACAGTTCAACTTTTATGACATGCTTGCTGTCGAGGGAGGAAGGAGGGAAAATGGGTCTATTTGTTTTGTCCTCCACAATGGGTCACACAGCGGTATTCAACATAAATGTAATGAACCCTTTACAAACAAGAATTTTAGAATCAATTCCAGACCAGTGAATTCACCATTTATCTACCACAATGTTAGGGCAGAAACATTTCTAGTTTCTTTGTAGTAAAAAAAAAAAAATTTTTTTTAACACACCTTTTTTTGCTTCCCTGGTGGTTTCTGGTAACATAGTCTACTATAACTTTTTTTGGTCCAATTTGTTAGACCTTATTAGTCAAAGTAAGTAATCCTTTTCACTGACAGACAAATATTTAGTCATAATGAACCCTTTCCTTCCAGAAATCCCTTGGGAGAAAAACCTACAATCACAGGAATTCTCGAAAAAAATCGTATTTTAAAAAAGTAAAAAAAAATTTTAAAAAAAACAGCATGCACAGGCCACTGATACATGTTCAAAAAAATTTTTTCGGATTGTAATTTTTAACATTTTAAGTTGACAAAAATGAGGGGTATAATCAATAAATATGAACAGCGGATTTAAATCGGTGTCACCTACTTAGGCCTAAAACAAATATATTAGGAGATTCAGACTTGACCCTGTGACTGAGACAAGGTAAATTTTGACATTATTATAGCATTAAAAAGAATTAATTTCACAATAACCCCCTTCCCCTCCCCCCAACATTATTGTTAGTAAATATAAGCATAAGTGGTGCCTCCTAAACTTGCAAAGGCAGAAACAAAACCATTGTAGTTAATTAGGCTTCTCTGGGGAAAAGTCTCTCCTGCAGCAGTCCCGTCTGTGTAGCATTTATGAGGATCTACAGAGGAATGTACCTGGTTTTCAGCTTTTCGGGGTGAAAGAGTTAAGATATTAACATGTACATTTCTTGATAAGCAGATATTGGAGTCATGAACCAGTAAACGAGTCAAAAATTATGAAATTAAATACTGATGCAAGCCAAACTATACAGGTTGCTAAGTGAATTACAAAAGACAGTGAAGTTCCTACTAGAGACAACATTGCAGATTCGGATAATCTATTTCAAACGAAGGAAAGAAAAAGAAAAAGAAAACTTTTTTTTTGTTGAGATCCAAAGACACAATTCAATAAACATGCTAATTTAAAAAAAAAAAAATTCAAACCTAAAACAACAAAGTTAACAATATAAATGCACATAAAGCTGACTGACTGTTCTCTACCTGTTGCATCATATTTGGCATTGCAGTCATTGGCATCATTGTCGGAAGCTGAAAAACAGTTTACCATAACTGTTAATGAAGTGAAAATAAAAATATGATCCGAAGTAAGCGACCTAACAGGAGTCTATGATCCACAGTAACAGATCCAGCAACAATCTATGACTGATTCACAGTAATAGGTCTAACAGCAATCCATGACTGATTCACAGTAAGAGATCTATCAACTATTTATGACTTAACAACAGTCTATGACTAGTTCACAGTAACATATCTAACAGCAATCCATGACTGATTCACAGTAAGATATCTAACAACAATCTATGACCAAACAACAGTCTACGATGGATTCACAGTTACAGATCTAACAGCAATCTGTCAGTGATTCACAGTAACAGATCTAACAACAATCTATGAAAGAACAACAGTCTACGACTGATTCACAGTAACAGATCTAACAGCTGTCTACGACTGATTCACAGTAACAGATCTAACAGCTGTCTATAACTTATTCACAGTAACAGATCTAACAGCAGTCTATGATCCATGCAAAAAAAACAAAATACACCAGCAGTATCAAATCCACAGTTAAAAATCTAACAGCAGTCTGTGATCCACAGTAACTAATGTAACAGCAGTCTTGAATCAATCAAATCACTTCAATGAACAACCTACCATGTTCATCCCCTGACTGTGCATAGCCATGCCCCCAGCTGGCATACCCATGCTGGACATGGGCATGGTCATTCCAGCAGACATGCCCATGGGAGCCATCCCCGGGGCCATACTGGTCATCAGCCCCGGAGCCATCATGGGCGCCCCCATCAAGCCCAGGTTGGGCTGTATCGGTGTTAGGGTGGGTGTGGTGGGTGAAGAAAACACATCAAACAGGTCATTAGCAGCAGAGGATGACAGTGCTGCTGGAGCTGCTGATGCTGCTGCATTTGTAGGAATGGCTGAAGTAGGTGATGTGGGAGATGAAACTGCTGCGGCACTGAACTGGCCAAAATCTGCAAATCCACTTGTAGAGCTAGAGGAATAGAAGAAATGGAAGTCAATGAACTCTCAGTCAAGAGCTGCGTTTAGTGTATACATTATAAATAAAGCTAATTTTCCTAACAGAGCTTTCATGTATGCAGACCGGCTGGCTATACCATAGCTGCAGTCAGCCAGCCTACGGATCATGCTGACACTGTTAATACACTAGAGCAGCTGGTTTACTTAAACATTATAAATAAGGCGCAGCGCATGTATGCCCCGGGCTATACCATAGCTGCAGACGGCCAGCAAGATCATGCTGACAATTTAATAAAAGCTTTTTCATAATTAAGCACCCCGGGAGCCAAAGAATTTAACTAAGACACAATAGTCATAGTTTCACTTAGGTTAGGGCGCTGTGGAAAAATGTTAATTGAAAAAAGGCACCGCGACCCCAAAAAGTTTGGGAAATACTGCCTTAGAGAAAGGTTGATACAAATAAAATTGGTGGAGTGGGGGGGGGGGGGGGGGGGGGCCAGTGCACCCACAATGCTATCTCTAGAATGTGAGAACTGGGAGTTGCCAGGCATAAAAAGAACACTGGTCAAACAAGAAGTCTTAATCAACCACTACTTCCCTTATGGAATCCCCTTATATCATCTGCATTATTCATTTAGGGCTATTGTGCATATAAAGAGGTAGAACCTCTACTACGATGTAAAGATGTGTGCAAGCGGGACATGAATGATACAGGTATTGAGGTGGACTCATGGGAACAAAACACCACGGACAGTATTGTGTGAAAGGGCATATCAGGAAGGGAATGAGAGCGAGGGGGAAAAAAGACTGCAGAAAGGATAAGAGCTGAGCGTCTGAAAAAAACAACAGGATTTAACACAAATGTTGACAAAAATGGTCCTGAAATCCTGTGCTATCATTGTGGAAGATTTTTCTTGACACAGGCCGGTCTTGCTAGTCACACTCGCCATCACTATGGGCTGTCAGTCCCATGCCTCCTCATAGCGCAATATAACACTATCATCTGGAAAGACGGAAAGATGCCAATAAATCGCACACAAAGCATTTTTTTTCTACCTCAAAATGAAAAAAATAACTTACTTTGTGTTGCTTGAGCCCGTGGCAAACTGACTAAAATCACCAAATTCATTGACACCTGGCATTAGACAACAAGAAATATGAAGGCATTTTCTCATAAAATCAACTTGTGAATTCTAAGAGCAGGAAAAAAAAAGAAATATTTGTGGACAATTACAAAACACCAAAATGGTAGAAATTAAAAGCTATCAACTTTCTTAATAAGCATTCAAGTCCAAGAACTTGTTATTTGTCAGCCACAAAGTAAAAAGTAAATGATAAATATTCCCTATGTGGGTTCTAGGGTTCAGCTTTAGGCAGAAAAAGAAAAGAAAAATATATTACCACTCCCCTCCCCAATCCCCAAAACAAGCATGTCATTAAGGCAAATAATCTGAGATTTGCTAAAGTGAATGTGTTGGGACAAAAGGCACAGACACCACAGCCTGGTTGTAAACCACAAAACAGCATGCCAGCCGCCCTTTTAAAGGTGAATGCAGAAAAAGAATGATAAATTTTGAAGGCTTGAAATCATGAATCCAGATACAGAAGATAACCAACAGTTCATTACCTGAGAGATGCAACAGTCGTACTTCAGGCACTCGTCTGGAAAATTACTGGTATACAGACACTACTCTCCAAACTGGGCAATCAGTGTAAGTAACTAGGCAATGGATACCATCACACTGCGGAGTTCCCAGAAATGAGAGAGCTGATAAACTAGCTAAGTGTAATGTTGTGAATTCCCGGGGAAATCCCAAAGAGTTCCTGATTGGGAGGACTAGGTCAGAGGGCTAGTGAAACAAGAGGAAAGTGAGGAAAGCATGTCCTGAGTATCCCGTGTCGGGTGAACAGAGATTTGGAGAAATCGTGAGACTTGAATGGAAGGTGTGAACCCAAAGAGGGTAGGAAGTCAGTTGAAGTTTGGACCTGGATGTGTGCGGTTGAATGCAAGAGAACAGCTGAGAAGAATGCAGGCCGTCTGACCACGTGTAAATGTTCGAGGGCAGAAATGAATGTCTACTGACTGTAAGTTTTGACTATATACAGATACAAGGAACAAGATGTTAGCCTGATCCAGATGTATGATCCGAAAGGTAATGGCAGAGAGAATCACTGTGTGAGATAGCTGGAAATGTTGTCATAAATCAGCCATGCATAGCAACCACGTGAACACAAGTGAGCGACTGGACAATGCGACTGCTGGAACAGTGAATAAAGATAAATAACTGAGTGTTCGTCGTCTGGTGTATTCCTAGTACCTTTATGTAACTAAGAATGTCAGTATCGCAATGTGACGAGTGCAATCAAACCCTAGACAGAGCAACATTGCACTAAGGAAGGGGCAAATGAAGAACAATCTTTTAATAGCCTCTTATCAATAGGAGAAGAGAACAATCAAATCAATCAGAAAGCCACCAAAACTGGAAGAAATTAATTAACAGATTGACAAATCAGCAATGTGCACATGCGGATTGGCACCTGAAGCAACAGATCACATCCTCCAAGACTGTCCCAAATGAAACATATCAAGACAAAAAATTCAGGTCTGTGCAAGCCTAACTTTACAAGTCACTGAGTCAATTACAAAAGACAGTGAAGTTCATACTAGAGACAACACTGAAAATACATAGATATTATTTCAAGCAAACGAAAGTAGTAGTAGTAGTTCATTAAAATGACAACACTGAATAGGTTTGTACGAAATGAGAACTAGGTATGTCACAAATCAGGACTGGACTTGAAGGTGTTTAAAACAAAAGATCAACTTTTGTTGCAATGGGTTTATCTCACATTTGGACTGGCGGCAGACTGCTGTTGAAAATATGCTATTTATCACTAGTGGCTTGACTTCTATACTAATGTACAAGTGAAAAAATTGTAACTTTAGACAAATAATTACTAGATTATAAGATGGAGATTAATGAACAAACACGCAGACAAAAGAAGGCAGAACTCCAAAGAAGAAACTCATAAACAGATAACTCAGACTGCACGTCATAAGATGTGTACACACATACCAAACAAAACAAAAACAAACCCCCCCCCCCCCCAAATGGTTGATAGAGTACGATGATGAAAATACACACCTTGCACTGCATTATTCCTAGGATTAAAATCATCATTTCTGGATGAAGCTGACTGGAAATTGGAAAAATCCGCAAAGGATTCCTGACCTCCGGATGGCTCCAGGTCAAACAGACTTGGACCACTGTCCACTGTTGACGAAGTCTGGCTCTACAGAAAAGAGTTGCAATCTTGAAAAGCATCAAAAACAGAAAATGGTATTTGAGTACCACTTAATAGCCATAACAGAGCAAATCGTACGCTGACAGTTAGTCTCTTCAATATTGTTATGTTGTGGTTTACAGCTAAGCTGTGATATGTGCACCTTTCAGCCAACATATTAGATTTTAGGAAACTCCTAATGGAATCTACTAAGAATCCTCCTGTTGTACTGTGAAGAAGGCAGTAATTATGGTCTCACATTAAGAACCACTACAGTTCTCAAGATACCTTGGACACCGATAACACAGCCAATCAAATTTTCTTCTCACAGTCCATACTGTATGCAAGGCATGCATAAGAACAGGAGATGGATGACAGCACAAGGTAGACCCAGAACAAGATGAAAAGTTAACATCAGAGACGACTCTACCACAGTAAGATGTGTCTATAATAGAGGCTAAATGGACGCTAGGCACGGCCGCTGTTTAGAGCCGTGGCAAATTTTTTTGCTTCTGCCAGACGGTGGCCATTGCATTTTTGCTCCATTTGTAGACAAAGGATATAGTTTCATCGTCCAGCTTCTGAGCTGAGTGCATGGTGTGACACTGTGAGCTGCGGATTTCATTTGGAATGTTTTTCTACTGTGACCAACGTGGTGGTGGTGTGAATTGTAGATTCAGAAAATGGCGTGATGGCTGTTGTCGCAATATTGGTATGGCCATTATGTGATTAAAATTGATCGCGGCTGCAACTGCTGATCTGTTGGTGACTTCTGCTACCATTCATGATGAACTGCATTTCTAATGTCGGACTGTTTGTGTTAGCACTTCGGATGGCTACTGTATGCTTTTAATGCGTGTGTATGCTAGTGCATATGCTGAGACAGGAGTCTGTAAATCTTTCTACAAGGGACTGTGATAAAAATTTTGTATGTTTTTCATTGGCACAGGAGCGGAGCAACTATGGGGTGATCCGTTTGCTATGAAGCTGAAACTAAGATTACAAGAGGAAGGAAGAGCAAGAAGAAACACCTTATATCTCCTTCAATACCCAAAATTTAAAATCAGAAGTAAAGAAGTCCAAAAGGTGCTTGGTCTTCCTCTTCCTCTCCTCCAATTTACCTGTAGTCACGATGTACTCCAGTTTTCCCCACTTAATGAAAGATCCCCAAAAATGCAGACTGTTGCTTTTGATACAGGTAACCAGCTCTCCTACTACTAGTGTCCACCAGGTGGCCGATGGTGGAACGGCCTCTAGATATAGAGGTTAGCGTGAATATATTGAATGAGCGGCCGTGGACCAAAAAAAAGGGGATGGTCATTGAGAGGAGGCGAGCTAGCAGGTGGAACAGCTAGATTTATAAGACACCTCAAAACTTCAAGACATAGCCATCGGCGGGTAAGAGGTGCCATTATAACCTCTCCATCCTGCTGCCTTGTAAGGTGTGTCTCTTTAGACAAAGGCCAATAGAGTAAACCATAAACAAACCAGCGGAAGAAAAGGGAAAACCGCCGCTGTATTTTCCCTAGTAAATCATGCCTTTAAAACAACAGAATTCATACTGATACACAGTTGCAGATCGCCCCAGTCAGCAAGACACTTGATGATGATGAACCAGCTCTCTTTGAGAATAAATGTTTTCTTCCCAGGTTGGTTCTGTGACCCCATTTTTGGGCAAAATAGAAAAGGTCCACTGGTCCCTAATAAGCATGTGATAAAAGGCAACTAATTGGGAGTTTACTTAAATCAAATGTGTTATGCCGAAAGGCCTAGCTGTAAACCACAGCACAATGTGCCAAATACCCTTCTGAGAGTGAATGTAAAAGAATATTTCAAGATTACACTTGTCAATCATTCTAGTCAATAGTGTATAAAACCACACCTTACAGTTTTTACATAAATTCTAACTAATTTGCTCACTGTTCACGATTCCCTTGAGTACATCAGGATTGATTGTATAAAGTTTTAAAGAGATAGATTTTAAAAAAAAAATCTTAGTAGCACAATGGGGCACATGATGCCAGATATTTTTTAATGACTAATCAGCACTTGGTGGGTGCTGTGGTCCCATGACATTGCCTGGTACCCATTTTAGGCTGGGCCGACCTAGGAGCTAAGGTTAATTGTAAGAAAAACTCTAAGTGGATTCAAACCAAAGACCTTTGGGCCAGCAGATGAGTGTTTATCCACTGCATCATCATAGCTCCCTATGACCAGAATGCTGCAAAACAAATTCCCTAGCCATCTTTCAACACATACCTGTGAATCCCCATCCTTCCCAACACCTGTAGAGGCACTAAGATCAAGTTTCTTGCCTATGGATCGGGACCTTCGGTTTGTAGTAATTTTCTCTGTTTTTGTCGTTTGTGTTCTTTCGACGGATGTGTACTCCTCATCATCATCCTTGAAATCGTATTTGTCCCGGTCTCTTCCACCTGCTCGCTTTTCCCTGTCTTCTCTATATCTGTCATGGTCTTTCTCCCGATCAAATTCCTCATCATACCGGTTGCCTTCACTGAAAGAAAATTGTTTTGGTATATTTTAGATTTTATTTGTAAAAACCTATAGTGTGCACGCTTTTATAAAAATTTCAAAATATTAAGCTGGTTTCATACACACACACACACAAAATCAGATCAAATAAAGAAATGCACCCTTGTTTACAGTAGGACCATAATCATCAACAGGTGCCTTGCCAACTGGCGTGGGCGATCATGCCTCACCATAATCTGCAATCTCCTGCAGCAGGTATCAGTTCGAGGGCCGACACACCTCCATGCAGCAGGACCACATCTACCATATACAGTCGGACAATTAAATAATGAGACAATTTTATTATAGCCAAAACAAAAGAGCCATCTATGAAGCAAAGCATGCCATCCAAACAGACATCATTCATTTATGATTTTCACAATTGTATACCACCTGGTCAGAAGACGACAAGCAGCCTGCCATTTTGTTTAGCAAGTGACAGTTGGGCAAAAATGTATGCAGCATGAATGAACGAAGGAACTTTA
Organism: Candidula unifasciata; assembly: GCA_905116865.2. Lineage (NCBI taxonomy): Eukaryota > Metazoa > Mollusca > Gastropoda > Stylommatophora > Geomitridae > Candidula > Candidula unifasciata. Next base: position 69,649 of record CAJHNH020000994.1, on the reverse strand, counting down.
TTTTCAAAGCCAAAGATTTAGTCTTGTTCCAGAACTTGAGTTTTGCATGCACATCTGTTTTACAGATTCAGCTTATCTGTATGCAGACTACTGACCTCTCAGACAGATGCAACACAACTTTGACAGCAACACCCCTACTTAGCTGCCTCCTGTGACATGCTTGTTAGAGGGGCAGGGGGTAAATATCTCCCCCCCCCCCCCCTCAGGATGGGTATCCGGAACTTGCAAGGGGAGACCAGGGGACCCCGGATCCCCCACAAGCAGAATGTTAAAAATAAAGGCAAAGGTAATGATAACAAAATATAAGAGGAAATATTACAATTTAACTAACACTAACTGTTACCGTAAAATAAAGCAGAAATTTTAATAACAAAATATAAGAGGAACCGCTTCAATGATAAATACAAGAGGACGTTCCTTTTAAAACCAAAAATTCAAAGGAATTTTTAAAACAAAAATAATAGGGACTTTCACACAAAAAAGTACAAAAGGAACTACTAAAAACATGCATAGCTAAACAATAATCTGCATAAATTAAGAAAATCTATCACTGATATAGAGCGTCAACCATTCAGGAGTAATAGCAAACTAGTGAAAATAAAACCACAAACTGCCAACAATTGGGGTGGATTATATAACATCCTGAACATTTAACGAATTTTTTCTTCTTTAAATAATAATAAACAGTAAAAGCCAAACAAATCTATAATCACAAAACACAAATGCCACATCTAAGGTGTGCACTGACATGCTAAGGACAACACACAATTCCTACATGTCATCTGGCTGTTGCTTGCCCTGCGCACGGTTCCATAAATCTTTGGCCTTGTCTATGGCGCCGGTCACCACTGACTTCCTCCCCGTATCCCAGTCCTCAATTTCTCCCATCTGCTTCTCGTTTCGCTCATGGTAGTTCTTAGGTTCTTCTTCATAGCGATCGCCTGTTGGAAGAGCACAGTATACCTACTTTAGTCTAACTGAAAAAAAAATACATAAGGAGTTGGGATGCCGCTGCCGAGCAGCAAAAACACTGATTGCGGGTGTTGACAACATAGATTCAATTCTAAATGAAGAATATTAGTCAGATTCTCCCCCCCTCCCCCCCCCCACCTTCCCTTTCATTTTGTGATCAATCTGAAACTAGTTCATGTACCCACTGAAAAACTTGAAACATCAGTAGCAATACGGTCTACAAAAGGGATATTCAAACGGGTTAACTCAGGGGTAAAAATTTTAAACTTGGTGATCTTCATGGGCCACAGGCTCGAGCCTCAGCAAAGAAAGATCATTAATACAATACAAATGGCAACAATCCGGGAGCCACTTGATAGATCTCTGCAGGCAAGATTCAGCCCACAGGCCACCAGTTAAATACACCTGGTCAAAAGATTACATACCAGGTATATGCCTAACTACTGAAGCATAAGGAAATAACAACAGTTGACTACTAAAAAGGGGGTAGGAAATCTACACCAAACTTTAAAGATATCTATGCTAGTAGGTATAAAATAATCGTCCTTTGGTACAAATATGTCATCACAGGCTGTAGAAAGAAACAATGGTTATTCTTCTGCATGCTGAGTGAGTACATTTAGTCACAGCCTCACCAAGTTTCCCAGGGATGGCTTTACCGCTGCTGGTGCGTCTCATCCCTTGCTCTGTGACAGGCTCTGCGTCTGAAACCATATCATGGTAGATCATTTATATCCTCATTTCCCGCTGGGTTACGACATTTGTAGGTTTTCTTACACATCTCAATTCTGGAAACAATTTCCTTCTCCTTTGTTTGAGTGACTAATAATGAAACTGAATGGTTATAAGCTTAACATTAACACTTTAGGAAGAAATACAGAGAACAATAAGCAACAAGCAGAAGCAAATCAATATTAAATTATAAGCACTGCTACATAACAAGCATGCCAAAGGTAATCTATTCATTTTGTCAAAAGTTTTTTTTTAGTTTCTATAGAGAAATTATGTTGCTGTCAGGTTCTGTGAAAATATTAAGTAACATTTTTTTGGAAAGACTTAAAGATGCCACTGATAAAGAGCTAAGGGATGTACAGGTAGGTTTTCAGCCAAACAGATCCTGTATTGACCAGACAGCCACAATACGCATAACAATAAAGGAGAGCATCGAACTAAATTCACCACTTTATAATGGATTTGTAGACTAAGAAAAAGCCAGCTACAGACCTCGGAAGTGAACAGGAGAACGGTTATTATGAAGAGGACAAGATGAAGTTCAGAGCCAAACGATATGGGAGTGTCAACATATCCAACTCTTGCAGGCCAAATAGTGAAAACCCATTTAAGTTAGCCTGTCTGTGCCTGCTGAACGGGGGAAAAACTGGCAAAAACCTATATATGACAGATGAAACAGATGCTGCCCTAGACTTCGCTAGAGTGACAAACTCAAGTAGTCACAGAGGACTACATGTGAAAGAGAAATGCACCTGAAATCTGCTCACAGTAATTACCAGCAAAGTAATGTATATGACCATTACATAAAATGAATGACAAGTAACTATGTACATTACTACTGGTGTGATAAGCAGCTAAGTCAGTTATTAGAGACATGACAAGTATATGTAAGTTAAAAGTTTAACAAGTAACTTAGATTATTAATGGCATGTCAAGTGACTAAGTTATTAAAGGCATGACAACTGCTATGTATGTTAAAAGCATGAAAAGTAAAAAAGCTATTAAGCAGGATAAATAAATAAATAAATGCATGACAAGTAACTAGGTTTTTAGAGACATGACAAGTAACTAGGATATTAAAGGCATTACAAGTAACAAGGTTATTTAAGGTATGATAACTAAATTATTAAGGATACAACAACAGTAAGTGAATAGAAGGACAGTAAAAGAAGAAAGTCAGGCATTCAGTTCAACTACTTCAGACATGACATTGTAGATAGCAACTGTCACAGGGGTGCCTGTAAAGACGGCAGAACAGAAAGCAATACATACAATAAGGGTGACAGACTCAAAAAGTTTGATTAAGATGATCGGTTCAAGTAATGTTTTCCACCACAGAAAGAGTGTGACTTCCCTTCCGATTCATGTCTCGTCGCATCGTAGGGTCTCTCCTATGTTGCGGGTGTGACATGAATTCCTTATTGTGAATGCTTTAACCCACTCTCAATTTTCTTGTCTTCTCTGCTCACATGCATGATTATTTTCACATTCTGCTACCCGTGCGATGGTTTGTGAGTTATCGAAACTGGGATTTTTGTGGGTATTTCTACAATCCTTATCAGTTCCTTCTCTGTCTCTGGGGAAAGCTACCACCAACTAACAGAGAAATACAAAAACATCCCAGTTTTCATATTCACGAACCGTCATCCCTGCAGCGCTTTCCCCTGCAGCACTTCTTACTTGAACACAGGCACCTGCGGCACCTAAAAGAGACTCAGGACAACATAACCAACCACAAACATTATATACGCCGAGCAAACACCAAGCCATATCAAACCCCCCCCCTTTCCCCAACACAAGAGAGGCCTTGCACCGTGACAAGGCATGAATAGGAAGGGAAGTCACTCTCTTTCTGCGGCAGAAAACCCTACTTTAACCGGAAAATCGAATGTTTGACTAAAATCGGCTGACAGAATCCAGAAGTCATGATTCAAGAAACTATCATGGCTGTACACATCAGGATGAAAGGAAATTAAAAACTGGCACACTGGCCGTGTCTGCAGTGGTTTGTGGAGGAAGAAATAGGGATAGGACAGACTATGCAGAGATATGACACAAAACCCTTTTATCATAGGCGTGGCAAATAACTAAGCGAGCTAGCAGAAGAGTAATAAGTAACTTTTTATGTTGTTAGAGGCGTAAGACAAATAAGTTTGCTGAGAAGTAACAAGTAATTATGCTTGTTAGCAGATTTATAGTAAGAAGCTATATTAATTGTTACAGGAGTGAAAAGTAACTATGTATGTCATTAGAGGAATGATAAGCAACAAATAAGTTAACATTGGAGTGACAAGTAACTATATATGTTATTAGAAACATAATAAGTAACAAATAAGTTAATAGAGGAGTTACAAGTAACTATGTATGTTATTAGAGGCATGATAAGAAACAAATATGTTAAAAGAGGAGTGACAAGTGATTATATATGTTAGTAGAAGCAAGGCAAGTAGTTAATTTATTACATGCTAAATAACTGACTAGTGGATTGACTAGTAACTGTAATTTATTTCATGGTGGATTAAAAATGACTACAATTACTTACTATAGGTACCTCCATATCCCATGGCTTCGCTGGAGACCCCCACATACTTGTCCTTAGTTTTTTTAGCCTTTTTTCTTTCTTCTCTCAATCTGTCATCATCTTGAATAAAATCAAGCAGTTCCTTGACTTTGTGACGAACTGGTGAAAAATAAAATTCAAGAAATTTTCTGAACTGTTATTAAGTATTACTCACCCCACCCCCCCCCCCCAACCAAACAATTATAAATTTCTTCTACTTATTCTGCCACTCATCTCTAAATGGAGAATAGGCACACAGCCAACTCATGCCATTTCTCAGGTTATTCCAAAACAATGCAACTATGGCATTCAACCCTCAAGAGAAGGCAAGGAACGAAACTCTACCGATCAAGACACATAATGCTTTAGTAAGGGGATCTCAGCAGTAAAAGTCATGTCATAAACATGCCTGCTTAACCTCATTTCCACATGCTGAACCATCCCATTCATTACGGACCGAACCTTTTCAAACTAGCAGGGCCTGAAAGATATAGACAACTTTATTTACTGACTAATAATAATAAAAATAAAATGTTACTGGTTTTAAACAAGAAAGACCTGTTGTGTGGCTTTTTTTTTTAAAGCTGAAAAACACTTAAAACTTTTCTAAAATGATGAGCCGAGTGCCCTAAGAAAAAAAAGAAAAAATTATTCGTGTACTAATATAAAGTTTCCACAAGTTTTAAAAAAATAAAGAAAATGCAAACATAGCATACCATTTAGCCCTTGATCTTTGCCTTGTTCATCAAGACATGAATAATTCTCTAGCCCCCTCAAATCATATATATGTTCCCTTGTGCTCGTCACAACTCGCTCGGATCCATTCTTGACCAAATAGTTCAGCAAAATCAGTGACTGTCAGGGGACAATAAAAATCAAAATACATGTAAAATCAATGTTATATGATAACTGTTCAATAATGTGGTTGTTCTCTAGAGAATTGTTTTACAACCTTTTTTTTTTCATCTGGCACTTAAAGCAGAAATGTAGATAACATTTAATTAGCCCATTCTGCTAAAAGAAAAAGTGTCTTTATTTTACCACTTCTGTGGTGTAGCAGAGGAGTCTTGAGTCGAGGATTTACGGCCGCACGGCTAGTGCTGTCGCCACGACTGGGCAGGTGAGGATTTTGTTGTTGCATTAATCCATTCAAATGTTATAAAATTAAGATCTTTAGCAAATGCAATATTTTCTGCTACTTAGAGGTCAGAAGAAATATGGCAGGTGTGGCAGAAGCATCATTTCACTCAACCACTACATGATGGATGGACCATGAGAAAATGTCTGCAGTTTGATGCCAGTCTACAGACCACAGGTTGAAACGCCTGTCTCTAGAGAGTTCTCAACATCTGGTCTAGTGCACTGTATTATTCTTCTCTGCATTCACTGGCTGTAAACTCCAGCGGAAAGCTCTAGGAGTTCATCCACCTCCAGACTTTAGCCATGTTTCAGAACTTAAGTGTTACATGCACATCCGTTTCACACATCTGGCTTATTTGTAAGCAAGACTCCTGGTTCATTGCCTCTCAGGCAGATGTACTTCAACTTCGAGGAATACCTAAAATTAGTCGGTACCTACGACACGGGGGAGACAGTGGATCTATTCTTGTTTTCAGCATAGTGGGACCCTGGAAGCATTGTACTTAGGTAATATGAGCACTAAGAAATGGTCAGTATCTATCAGAATAAGGCTGAGTACAAGACTTTCTCCCCATGGTACACAGGCATCATCTCTAGGGAGACTGTGATGCAGATCTACCCTTTTCCTTGCCAAAATAAAAACTAGCAGTAAAACAAGACAGTGAGAGGTAGTCAATGACCCTGAGAGCTATGCTGATGGTATTATAGCTATCAGCAGCCTCATCCAAGCGAAACAGGTCAAAGAGCAGAGAACGGACAATGAAAACAACAAGGAATAGAGAGCGAAAAGCAACAAGAAAATTCCCTATCTGTTCAAATCACTATTACTTACTGGCATAAATAGGCTAATAGATTGCAATGGTTAGGACATATAGAGTGAATGGCAGACAACAGAAAGACCAAGATTCTGCATACACAAGAGTTGATGGCGGCAGTCCATGAGGCAGACCAAGATGACGTTGGAGACACATATTGGTGCCAACAAGTGGGAAAGAAGACCAATCAAACAGATGAAAGGAGGCTGGTGATATCTACAGCAATGAACCTCAAGAGCTCTGAATGCAGAAGGAGGAAGTATTGAAAGGGGGGGGGGGGGGGAGAAGTTGAAGTCATAATTCACTGCAGCATATAGTGAATGGACACAATTAGGATGGTTATTTCCTCCATAGATTTCTAAGCGTTTATTGTGAACAGATTCCAGTCCCACACCCAAAAAAAAAAACATGCTAAATATACAGGCTCCTTGTGTGGGTTCAGGGGCCTTATTTGCCCCCCCCCCCCCCCCCCCACACACACACAAACAAGCAAATAAACCAGGTCTGTAAAATGGATATGCAGACAATAATTCAATTTACAGAACAAGATAAAGTCCAGAACTAGATGAACAACCAGAACTCTGAACCTGAGTTTAAAGTCGGTGAATGCTAAGAAAAAGAAAAATAAATAAACAGGCTGATAAAAATGTATCTGATTTACTTCTTTTTCTGGTCCTTAAAAGGGCAGTTGTCATGTTTTACTGTCAATTTCAGGAAATCCTTAATTAGTTGCCTTGTGTAGCAAGCCAGGTAAGGAGGCACTGGGTGTATTTTTTGGGGTCCCCTTGGACGCACTCATGGAGAAAAAAATATATAATTATCAAAATGGTATTATTTAGCTAACCATAATGACCCACACTGAGCAAGTATGTAATATGACCTACATGTCAAGACCCACACAGGACAGTAAGTTTGAAGCCATAATGTGCCCCATGATTACTGTTTTACACAGCTAAAGAGGAAAAATATTGGAACTTTGAACTCGACCAGTACGAGAGCCTCAGTTAAGTAAGAGATAGTTTGGTTTCAGGTAGGGAAAGAGCTGCACAGATGCAATATTTTCTCTAAGGGAGATAGGCGAGAGTCTATTGAATATGATAAAAGCCATCAACTTATAGATCAATAAAAGGTGTTGGATTGAGTCAATAGATGCAAATTAAGGAAAATTCTAGAAGATAATGGTATTCAAAATCAACAGTTGGGTAACATCATGGCTCTTTACCAAGATAGTCAGGGCACAGTAGGAACAATAGAAGGAAAGACTGGTTTCCCATCTCATCAAGTGTCAGATAGGGATGTGTCCTCTCACCGCTGCTGTCCATTACTTACACAGACAGAATAACACAGGAGGCAAATGCAGACATTGGAGAAATTAATGAACTTCTTTTTTTGCAGATGATCAATGTCTAATATACTTCTGAGAACAGAATTTACAACACCATATTCATTCCTTATTTCAAACCTGCACAAAGTATGATATGAGAATTAACACAGCAAAAACTAAGGTAATGAGGATAAGCTGGAAACATAATACAGTGAACGTCCATGTCAACAGTACTTCAGTCAAACAAGTAGGAAAATATAAATATCTAAGAAGCATATTTACGGAGGATGGCAGAATAGACAGAGAGAAAGAAGCCAAGTACAAAAGGGAAATGCTGTCATGTACCAATCAGACCCACCGCTTAGACACCCAAATGTCTCCCTTCTAGCAAAACAGCAAATGATTAATAACATCTTTATCCCTACTTTATGTTATCAGTGCCAAACACGGACAATGAATAGGGCACTAGAACTCAAAATAACTACATGTGAAATGCGTAGTCTCTGCAACGTCATTAACAACACTAGACAAAACAGGGTTATGAATACCAGGATTAGAGAGTAAGTTTGAAAAAGTCCATGTCTGGACTATACTGGCAGACAAAGAAGGAAATGGTTCGGCCATCCACAAACAATGCAGCCAAAGCAGACTGCATATGAGAATTTTTGCAGTAGAGCATCTGGGAAAAAGGCGAGAGGAAGACCAAGACAGAGATGGATAAATGGTGTATCCAAAACCTGCAAAATGATGAATCAATCCATCACTCAAGCCGCCAGAGAAGCGCAAGACAAATACAGACAATCATAACACTGGTATCAGTGAGACAACAAAAGAAGAAGAAAAAGAAGAAGAAAAAAGGATTAACTTGTAACTTTCCACACACACGTATACCTTACCTTATACACTCGCCTCCAGTTTTTCCTATTGTCATGTAGCATCCGTTTCCATAACATGCCCATGACTTCTGGGAAATGCTCATATGTAAATGTGTATTGGGCAACCTCCTTCATTAGTGAGCCATGAGGACCCCATGCATCATCATTTGTGGCTTCTCTCACTTTTGTCTCCACTTCGGAATAATTCATCACCACATTTGTGCTAAGAGGAAGGAAATGCATCAAACCACAAATGAATATATTATTATAAACTTTATAGGAAATGCAACTATAATGCAAAAGAATACGCAACTGTAAGACCCACCCATACTGGACTACGTGTTATTTCGTTGTGGTGCTCTAAAATAACTGTGCTATACGGCTGAACAGAGTTTCCGGGATTTGTAGCTGTCCGATTCTCAGACACCCACACTGGACTGCTGTTATTTCACAACCGTTTTGTGGTGCTCTAAAATAACTGTGCTATACGGTTGAACAGTTTCCGGGATTTGTAGCTGTCTGATTCTCAGACACCCACACTGGACTGCTGTTATTTCACAACCGTTTTGTGGTGCTCTAAAATAACTGTGCTATACGGTTGAACAGGGTTTCCGGGATTTGTTGCTGTCTGATTTTCATTCTTGATCCTACAGACTGTAAACTTGGAAAAGAAAACAAAAAAGTATACAAATGATTTGCTGGATTGGCACGCCCATCAATTTTTTTTAATAAACACTAACATAACATAACGATTTGAAAGTAAAAAATGAGAATATTATTTGCTATAAATATACAATTAGGTGGCAATACTAAAGACAGTATTCATTCATTCCTTATTCCTTACCTCAAAATCAAAAACAGACGCAATAATAAATTTATAAACTTTTTCTTAGAATTCACCAGCTGTAAACTCCAGCAGAAAGTTCTGGCTAATTCGTCCACTCTGGACTGTGGTCTTGCTCCGGAACTTGAGTTTTGCATGCAGGTTATTTCATCTTTCTTCCCGAAAAATGGGACCCAGAACAGGGATAAAATTTTTCATATCACTATTCTGATATGGAATTCCATAGAAAACCAATAACTTACAAAGGAAATAGATAAAAACATTATGTTAAAATTCTTAAAAGACATTTGAATCAGGAACAGGTGTGTGAAAGGGTTGCCTTTTTGTTCCAACATTATTATTTTTAACTGACTATAGTTTGGACACCAGAAATGGAATTCAAAGGACCCTGACAAAGCAGCTCATTAGTCTGGACTTCTCAGATAAAATCTCCCTCCAGTCCCACTCAAGAAATAACAGTTGTAAAAAGACATGTACGCAAATACCCACAAACACTACACTGAACACACACGATTTTTTTTTTTTTTAAAAAGGCCAAAACAGAAATGCTCGGCCAAAAACAAACAAAAAAGAGGCCAAAACAGAAATGCTTGGCCAAAAAAAAAAAAAAGGCTAACGCACAGGCACATGCATGATGCGAAAAGATAAAAGCACCAAAAAGAAGTTAAATTGGGGTCCCTATAAAGGGTCTTGTGTTTGGACCTGCTAGGTCGCAGACTTGTCGATTTTGAGGTGGTGTGAAAGGTGGCGGCCCAGGTACAATCAGTGATCGCCCGCTTGCAAACCAGCTAAAACCAGCAAGATAGCACATAAACCAAAAGGCACCGGTCGGAAGAAGATAATTGAACAAATAAGCATGAACCAACTACGCCAAAAGGACCAAACTAAACACAGCTCAGGAACAAGGACACAATTAAAACCAAGCCTCAGTTTGAAGCTGTCCAAAATTTTTGTTTTTTTTCCCCCATTTATTACCGTTTATTACACTCATGAAATCACATGCAAGATAAACATACCTAAGGAGAAAGACATAGATAATGAGACAAATATCTGGCAGATAATAGGAACTTTTCCATAGCTAAAAAAAAAAAAAATCTGTGTCATAAACCTATCTGGGCAGCCCCGTGGGAAAAACTGATGGATACATACAAATTTGAGTACAAAAGGTGAAATGAGCTTTCATAGCATTTAAGAAATTTGTAGAAGCCAGATGAGTACCACAGTTCAGAATATAATCCATACATCTATTTAGAGCAGAAACATGGTGGAGAATTACTAAAACAATAATAAACTACACTCTAAAATTGAAAAGTAATGAACTTAAATTATATGACAGAAATATTAATGCAATTTTTGTTTTAAGAGAAATCTAAACAATTTTCAGTTAATCAAGAAAGATGTGAGGAAAAGATTTGGGGTTGGATTTTGGATATGACTTATTTTCTTTAAAAAAATATGATAATGACGTAACAAGAGTACTCTTGCTCTGGAACCCAAATCATAGGATCACATTAAAAAACACAAAGAACCCCTACCACAAAGGAACACGTGTAGAAGAGAATTATGGACACATACAAATGACTAGAAGACAGAGTGTGCTGTGTGTGACTGTCACAGTAAAGGAAAGCATAGGCTATCTTCCGAATAACGGTTACAAATTATCGAGGCAGAATATATACCCTAACAGGGCCTCAGTCATGTGTCAATTGCACACTTCCGGCGGCTTAAATTGCGCACTTCTGGCGACCTCCGTCACGCTCACGCGGCATGGATTAGGGCTGAACTAGATGGCTGGGACCCACGAGCAGCAGCTACCGCATTTCCTGCAGCTGCCTTCATTTTATTTGCTCGTAAGTCCCAGCCATCTAGCTTAGTCCCAATCCACGCTGCTCACGCGGCATGGGGGATACTCTCAGCGGTGGTGATATAGTCCCCGGAAGTTCGCAATTCAGCGGTGGTGGTATAGTTCCCGGAAGTGCGCATTTCACACGTGACTGAGGCCCTGTTAGGGTATATTTTCTGCCTCGATAATTTGGGACCGTTATTCGGAAGATAGCCAAAGCATGACCTGATGATGTTTAAGGCATTTTTCATTGTATCCCAATCTTTTATTTTGATTTAAAAAGGCAGACGTCAAAATTTTAGGGGTTTTTTAATTGATATTGGAATTGCACACACAGTGCGCAGGGCTTTTCAACTAAGTTTTATTTGACTCAGGGCTCATCAAAATGTTGAAAATGGGGATTGTCACTGGCAAGAGCCAAAGTAGACGGGTCACTTTTTGTGGTAATGATTGGCAGGCCATTTGCTAGGTCTCCAGGGCTGGATTCATCTACGGGCCTGCTGTTAAACAGCTCTGGTAGAGAGTAACGTGATAAAATTAGTTTATAAATTGTGACTGGAAAAACATTTGGCTATCCTCCGAATAACAGGTAGTAAAGATGGTGGCCGCAAAATATCCTTTCGAGCCACAGTCACGTGTCAATCGCACACTTTCGGCACTTAATTTGCGGTTTTCCGGCAACTATCGCCACCGCGTCCCCGCGGCTAAACTAAATGGCTAGGACCCACGAGCAGCAGCTTCCGTATCTCCTGCAGCTTTGCTCATGAGTCCTAGCCATCTAGTTTACCCCAATCCACGCTGCGTGAGCGGCTTAGGGGACTCGTGGCTGTGGCAGTAGTCGCTGGAAAACCGATGGTAAACCCCAAATTAAGTCATGTGACTGTGGCTCAAGAGAGGTTATTTTGCGGCAGCCATCTTTAGTGCCCGTTATTCAGAGGATAGCCAAACATTTTAAAATTTTATTGTCTGTGACTTCATCTCAACAGTCCTTATGGTTAAGCGTGTTCAAAATGTGTAGCTTTCATTTCAAGTCGATGTGTGTAGACGTTTTAAGTATATTTAATTATATTCATTCCCTGTCATTTCTGGTGGCGCAGTTTAAAAAACCAACAAGATCATACCAACAGTCCTCCGTTAAACCTGCATTCGTGTCAAGTGTCAACTTATTTCTTTACTCTGACTGTCCAATCCGGAAGTTGACAGTTAGGCTAACAGAGAACACAGAAAACCCTTGTACTTACACTTTGTCAGTCAACTCCTTTAACTTCCACATGCCCGTACTCAACATGGTGATATCGTATGAGATCTAGACCATAAACAAGACAAATCTGAACAAACAAGAAGTACGACGTATAACTGATGGCGACCGTTCCAGTTCCTATCGGCCTGACTACGCCATCAACCGGAAGTAATCCCAAATGGCCTACCCATACGGTGATCAGGGCGATAAATTTCCAGCAACGAAAATACAGTGGAAAAATACTGTGGACTGCAACAAGCCTTTGACAATAGAAACATGCTGGAAGTAAATGGCTCTATAGGACTACAAGGAAAGAATAACCAATACATAACAAGAACAGGGGTTAGCGTGTGATGTGTTCAGGGCCGCCGTGAGGAGTATTATTAAGTACTGTAACAAGACTAAAATGACCCTCTCACCTGCACATGGACAAATAACTAAATAATGGCATAATTGTACATTTAATAATTACATTTAAACATACTTGCAAATATATCAAAAAGAGAACCTGTACTTCTGTAAAAGATAATTTTTAAAAAAAATTATCCTACACAGTCGCCCTTTAAACTCCATGGGCATCGGAACAATGTAAAGTCTGGATATGTTAATTTATCTTCTTAAGATAGAATAATGGAATCCCAGATCACTTTATACATCCGCAAAGACGGACTACACAATATTATTACTAGAATAGTTTAAAAGCAAACATACAATATATTAAACTTAGCAATCTATACTTACAACATCTAACTTGTTTTACATCAATTCAGAATCAAGTGGTGCAAAACCAGCCAATCGTTCTACCGTTCGTTTCCCAACACACCGGCATTACCTGGGCAAAATATCCCAAGGATGCTAACTACCCAGGACCTCTGAAATGATGCTTACCACTCTGCATGGAGCCTGCAGTTCATTAAGTAAAAATTGTCACCTTCAAAACCTAATTAAATACCGTAAGAACATGAATTAAAACCTTATAACCAGCTAGATATGCTCATGTGCTCCTTTTTGAGATATAGACTAAGGTTAGTTCCGTATCCTTTACATGACGTTGCAGAACCAACCCCAGCAGCCCCTGGCTGTTGTGTAGGCAATTTACGTCCAGTAGTTTGCCATTGCCTACTGGACGGTCGGCCCCCTGATACCACTGTCGAAACCAACGCAAGGCGCATGGCCTGCAGCTGGGATCGAACTCGGCACCCCGGCATTACGAAGCGTTCGCATCGACTTAGCCACAGAGGCGACTTTGAGATATAAGCAAGAAAAAAAAGGAATCTCCACGTTTTAGCATAAAACGTAACAGACAAAAACTTTGAAAGAAAAATTATGTGTATGTTTTTTTTTTTTTAATGGTGGGAAGTGGGGACAAGGGGTTGAGGTCGACAGGTTCCATCGGCCTAATTATAACTTGTTGGTGGGGGGTGGGGGTTTGAACTTACAGTCAAGATGCGACCAATAGTGCCAATACGTTCAAAGTAAAATGACACTGTCCATAAATGTAATGTGCTAACTGGAATATTCTGGCCATTCGTCAGTTTCGCTGAGAAAAACACACCCTCTGTGTGCAGGTACAAGAATATGTTTCTGGTCTTCCGGGATTGCCTAAAATTCTACCGATTGGCCGTTCAAGTATACATTTGGATTCTTCAGACCATAACGACATTGTCACTGACTGTTGTTAGCTCATCCGCGGCACTGGCTGGTCCGCTGAATCTTGCTGATGCAAGACTGTCACTATGCTTTGTAAATATGTTGTTCTTTTTTTTTTTTTTTTAGAAATCACCCACTTCCTCTGAGGTTGTCCATAATAAACTGTTGGGTAATATTTGCGTTGTGCCTGTTTACAATAGAGATATGATAGTTGTTCTTTTCAGCCAACACGCTTTATCTTTTATTTTGTATCTGTTGACCGGATCAGCTTCGTAATACACTCCAAACTAGAGGAGGGCGTTTTCCATGTTCGTTCAAAAAACATTGTAAAATGGATTCTATTTACGTCAGTGTTGTAATGGATGCATCTTTTTCAACTACTTCGATCCATCTGGCAGAAAACTTATATCAGTAGGCCGGTAACCTTTATGAAAGCTTTCGTGCAGCCCATATTTCTCAGTATACCATACAGCTTTGTCTTCATCATATCAGAACAGTACAATTTGCGTCTCTGTTAGTGCCAGTACTGTTGCACTTCAATTCCCAGGATCACAATGGTGTCCACGACATAGAGATGACACCCATTAAATCTAGTCACTCCAGCGACAGAGTCCCCAAATTTCTTGAAAATCGCTTTATTTACACTTTGGTAACTTTTGACACCTAAAGGACTGAATTGTCAAAACAGTTGCATCTTCTTCTTCTTCTTTTTCGCGTTCACAAGTTGTAAACTCCGGTGGAGAGTTCTGATTGTTCGTCCACTTCTAGACTGCAGTCTTGTTCCAAAACCTGAGTGTTGCGTGTGCTTCCGTTGGACAGATCTGACTAATTTGCATGCAGGCTGTTGGTTCCTCGCCTCTCAGGTAGATGCACTCCGAAGGAAGCTCCCAATTAGTCGACTCTTATCACATGCTTCTGGGTAGGCAGTGGGTCTACTCTTGGTTTCCCTATAATAGGGCCCCAGAACCCAGATCTAAAATTCTTGAGTTACCACCCTTGACATTATATGGGTATTTATTCCCTGGTTCAGTGTGTTCTTTTCATGTTTGTAGTACTTCCCGTCCTTTTTAGGATGACATTTTTCGTTCTTTGAAGCCCTACTCTGGCTCTTGCCAGGGACCGCAATATAGCCTTGCCATAAATATGGCCTAAAGCGGTTTCTGGGACCTCTCCACGGTGATCCTCACCCACATTTGTGGCACATTGTGTCATCGGGTGTTTATCGTTTGTGTGATGGCCTGGTGGGGTAGAAAGTCAGTCAGTGATCTTTTCATGGCCTGCTCTACTCTACTGGAGGTGGTCGTGGTTCTTTTCTTTGCACTGGCAGGACATCCTCGTGGCTGCTCCTGGATACGGGAGTTAATCAGTGATTTTGTATATTCATGGGGATTTGTTTGATTTCTGTATGGACTGAAACGTTCTTAACGTTCACTTTTTCTCGTTCGATTGTAAGTCTTTCCTGCGTATCTGTTAGCAGCATACAGTTGGACATCGTTGGAGCACACGCTCTGCGTTTTCTGGTGCTAAGATACAGGGACATGTTTGTGTGTTTTCGACACCGAAATGTTTGAACATATCTTGGCGAAGTCTGTTGTGCCCTACCTTCAGTCTGAATATAACAGCACATTGTCTTTTTATAGAGAGGCGATGAAGCGCGTCTTGAGGTGACAATCTGGTGTGTCATGCCAAAGGACACGACTCGGTATCCCTGTCTAGACTGATGGGCGTGTGGGTGCAGCCTGGAGCTGCAAGAAATGAACATTTCACTAATGGGAATTTCATTAACCAACATAGAACTGGCGTCATCGGTCGTTGTACATTTGTGGAGCTTTCGAGGAGGAGATCGGAGCACCTATGGATATGCTCGGAGTGCTGTGATGATAATCTTTCTAATCACTAATCTGATGTGTATATCAGATGTGTATCACCTTTATTGGATATATGATGCTAGACTCATATTGTTATAGATCAGTCTGCATTCTATGGGTGAGGTTGTTAACATCTCGCCAACGGTCTTTACTTTGCAGAATATTACCTGGTACCCATCTAAGGTTAGGCTGAACTGAGAGCCAAGGTCGGGTTGGAAACATTCGCTTCATGGGTATTTGAACGCGACCTTCTAGCCTATACGTGAGCGTCCAGCAACTATGCCACCATCGCTCTCGTCCTTAAATACACAGGACACACAAAAGGCAGCTTAATTATCCGGCAAAGCACTAACCTATTTTTTAAATGACGATTCTCGTTTTTTTTCTTCTTCAGGTTGGAATGAATATTGCGAAACAAATAAAAGTGAAGTGTAGAGTCTATTTCTCATTGTAGGGTGTAGTGAAGTTTGCGTTGCAGATGGCGACAGCTGTTCCTATCATTAGGCACTACAGCAAATGGTATTCAACTAGTTTTTCATGCTGGAAGCTGTTTTTTAGTTTGGTCACGATGTCAGTTATTCTGTTTTAAATAATTGGCTTCGTGTGGGCTCAAGGCCCCATTGTGAAAAGGGAGAGAAAAAAAAAAAAAAGGGGGGGGCTATATTTATTCTAAAGGTGTGTGCACTAAAAGTTAGTTGCATATCCTTTACAGAGTGTGGCAGAAATAACCCCAGCATTTTTGGTTGTTTTTATAGGCACATTTTTACGTTCAGTAGTTTACCATACTGAACGGTCAGCTCTCTCGGTACCACCGTTGAAACCAGCGCAAGATAAACTGTCCGCAGCTGGGATCAAACCAGGTACCCCGGCATGACGAAGTACATTCGCAACGTCTAAGCCACAGACGTGTTCTTACTTTACTTTTTACTTTTTCCTTCCACGTATGCCGCTAAGCGTTGTGGGGAGATGCAAGTTCCTGTCATAAGCAAGGCGGGCAGCATCTGATGTTCTGAGGCCATGCTTTTGGCAGGTTTCGGAGACCCCGTCAATCCACAGTTTCCTTGGTCTTCCTCTTGCCTTATATCCTGAGCTTCTTTGGTTGAAAATTTGTGATGTTATTTGATAATTTTTCATCCTGGTTAGATGTCCAAACCATTTCATTCTTTGATGTTCTATGTAGTCTAAACATGGTGTAGTTTTGACAGTGTTTCTAATGTCTATATTCTTTATCCTGTCTAGTCTGGTCTTATTCGCTGCTTTTCTTAGACATTTCATTTCACAGGCTTCTATTTTTCTTTCATGGGTCTTGTTGATTGTCCATGTCTGGCACTGGTAGCAGAGTGTTGGAATGAAGATGGTGTTTATCAATTGTCTTTTGGTCTTCATGGTTATATCTGGATGTTTAAGCAGAGGTGATAGTTGGTATGTGACAGCATTTGCTTTCTGTATTCTTGTTTCTATCTCTCTGTCCATTCTTCCATCCTCTGTAAATATACTGCCCAAGTATTTGAACTCTTTGGTTTGCTTGATTTTGGCACTTCCAACATTTATATTCAGTGGCCTGTGTGTTCTGCTGATCTTCATAACTTCTGTTTTTTCTGTACTGATTCTCATATTATGTTGTAAACAGCTGTTGTTGAGAGTAGTCAGATGTTCCTGTAGATCATATTCATTTTGATACAGTATGCTTTGATCATCAGCAAAAAGTAATTCGTTTATAGCATACACGTCTGGGTTTGCTTCTACAGTGATCTTATCCATGTATGTTATGAAAAGTAATGGTGACAGTACACATCCTTGTCTGACACCAGTTGTGACTTTGAACCATTCAGAAAGACCACTAGATGTTCTTACTGCACTTTCACTTTTTTCATAGAGGGCTCTGATGTTGTCTAATAATTGACCCTGCACTCCGTAATCGTCAAGAATTCTCCACAGCACATCTCTGTCTACACGGTCGAATGCCTTCTCTTGATCTACAAAGACCACGTTCAGCTCTTTATCGTATTCGAGTGTCTTTTCACAGACTTGTCTTAGTGCAAATATGGCATCAGTGCAACCTCGCCCTTTCCTGAAACCGAATTGTGCTTTACTCAGTAGAGGTTCAACCTTTGCTCTTATCCTACCTTCTAAGATCTTTGCATACATTTTCCCCACATGACTTAGTAAAGATATTCCTCTGTAAGTTCCACATTCTCTCTTGTTTCCTTTTTTCTTCCAGATAGGTACTACAACTGATCTTTGCCAATCCACTGGTACCTTTCTCTCTGCCCATGCTCTATTGAAAATTCTCTCCAGCCAGGTGATCATAGTGTCCCCTCCAGCCTGGATGACTTCTGTTGTTATTCCGTCGATACCAGCTGCTTTGTGTCTTTTACTTGTTTTGATAACTTTCTCTACTTCATCCCGCAGGATATGTGGTTCTAGATGATCTGGAGCCCTTGAATGGAATTCTGCTGTTTCATGTACTCCCGACGGGTTCAAAAGTTCTTTAAAATATTCCTCCCATCTTTTTTTAATTTCTTTTTGGCTGAATAATGGTTTTCCATTTTTATCGTTTATGACTGATGTTGGAATGAAGCTTTCTTCTCTTAATCGCATCGCTTTCACACTCTTATAAAAGTCTCTTGGTGATTCTGTACATAGCTGTGTTAGGTGTTCACTATACTTTTTCCATGATTCCTCTTTGGATTTCTTTATTGTGAACACAGACGTGTTCACTGAAGTTAAAAAGATGAGGACACTGCGTGAGCTGCATGCTATAGCAAAGGATAGAACGACATGGCGTGAGTTGGTTGAGGGTGTATGCTCCATTGGGAAATATAAGGCAGAAGAAGAAAGGTGAGCGCAGCTCTGTGGCTTCGGTGTTGGGGAACTGGTTTCACAGTGCACTGATATTTACCAGGGTTCAATTCAAACGTGGATATTGAAAAAAAAAATGTTCGTGGCTTTCCGACAGTAGTATGAGAGCAACACAGTGGAAGAGCCTTGCCGTGTAATATCCTCGCAGCCAGCAGTGGATACATTACAGCGGACCTCCACTGTGAAAACGGCACTTTTGTTAAAGGTTTGGCTCCCGCTTGACCTCCACTGTGAAAACGGCACTTTTGTTAAAGGTTTGGCTCCCGCTTGATGTTTGGAAATCGATTGTCTAGTTTGTAGCGTAGCATACTTCTTATAGCCCACACCAAACAGACCTTCATTACAGCTTTTTGTCTTGAATAATGGCAAAGTATACAGGATACTGGTTTCTCAACCCTACATAAAAACAGCTTTTTGTCTTGAATAGTGGCAAAGTATACACGATACTGGTCTCTCAGCCCTTTATAGCAACGGTTTTTTGTCTTGAATAGTGGCAAAGCAAATAGGATACTGTTCTCTAAGCCCCATTTAAAAACAGCTTTTTGTCTTGAATAGTGGCAAAGTATACATGTTACTGATCTCTCAGCCCTTTATAGCAACAGCTTTTTGTCTTGAATAGTGGCAAAGTATACAGGATACTGGTCTCTCAACCCTTTATAGCAACAGCTTTTTGTCTTGAATAGTGGCAAAGTATACATGATACTGGTCTCTCAGCCCTTTATAGCAACGGTTTTTTGTCTTGAATAGTGGCAAAGTATACATGATACTGATCTCTCAGCCCTTTATAGCAACGGCATTTTGTCTTGAATAGTGGCAAAATAGATAGGATACTAGTCTGCCAGTCATTAAAACAACAGCTTTTTCTCTTGAATAGTGGCAAAATAGATAGGATACTAGTCTGCCAGTCATTAAAACAACAGTTTATGTCTATCAGGGATAAAGTCAACAATGTGTGGCAACATCTTTAACTGACTGTGACTCTCACACACACACACACACAAAACAGACACTCAAAACGGTAAATAAATACCTCAATGATAAGTTTTGTTTTATTTTTATTACTTAGATTTGTTAATGGTCGCATAAAAAAAACTTTACAGGAGACAAATTCATATTACTTTGACTAGGGAAAAACCCGATCGCTCATAAACAGCCAGCAGACAATAGCAAATTATGGGATTACAACTGTACTTTCCATGTAGCATGACAAGACATTCTACAATATATCTGTGTCAACAAGTCTTAAATACTAGCACCTAATGATGAGCTAGCAAGTAACAGCTAAATACTTTACAAGTACGTATCCTTAACATGAAACTGTCCACCATGATGGTTTTATATGTGGGTTCAGGGCCCTATTTCGGACCTGTTGTCCCACAATAAGCATGTTTTCTTTCTCTTCTTTGTGTACACCGGCTGTAAACTCTGGCGGAAAGTTCTGGTTGTTTGTCCACTTCTGGACTCTAGTCATGTTCCAGAAACTGAGTGTTGGGTGCATATCTGTTTTACAGGTCTGGGTCATCTGCATGCAGACTGTTGGTTCCTTGCCTCTTTGTTGGGCTGAAAGGTTCAGATATATAGCCTAGCTGTAAACGACAACACAGAATGCCAAACATTTTGTAAAGGGTGAACACAAAAGGAAAATACACAACGGTAAATATTAGTTATTGGCTCATGCAATCATCATTTTTTCTCTTTATGTCTAGTGGCACATTAGGTTGTTGCGTATCCTTTACAGGACGTTGCAGAACCAACCCTAACAGCCCCTGGCTGTTGTATGGTTTCTCTAGGCAAATTTACGTCCAGTAGTTTGCCATTGCTTTCTGGACGGTCGGCTTTCTTGATACCACTGTCGAAACCAACGCAAGGCTAGTGGCACATGGGGTGTCAAAAAGGACTTTCCATGCTTTCCTATCCTGTGAAATCTTCAGTGCAGTTTTCCATGTCAGAGATGCCGCACTCAGATCACTCTCCATCATTCATCTCCATGTTGTTTTTGGGCGCCCCTTTTTTCTTTCCCTCTGATATCCATGTGAGAGCTGTTTTGGCAGATATATCAGGATTCATTCTCATAATGTGGCCAAGTCATTTCCATCTTCTCTTGGTTATCATACTGTCTAGAGTTTCTTACTTTGTGACTTGAAGTAGTTAAGTGTTTGAGATTGTATCTGGCCAGAACATTTTGATAATTCTATGTAGACATGTGTGGTGGAAGGTGGATAGCTTGTGTGCATCCTTTTTGGTCATTCTCCAGGTTTCTCCTCCATAAAGAAGAACTGGCAAAATAATGCTCTTGTAGAGTAAAAGTTTAGTTTTTCTGCAGTAAATGTATTGGCTCATGTAAGCAAAGATTAATTCTCTGCAGCTCTCAGTGCTCATCAGTGGACAGCGTGCTTGTTGAGTTGAACCAATACTGTTTCTATGAGCTCATTCCTAAAAATGGAAAATTAAGTTTTCTTGATATTCAGATCTTTTTTTTTTTAAACATAGATTTACAAGCCCTGATTTTCTTCTTCAGTGATTGTTATATGGTATGCCATATGTTTTCACATGAATGATGCAGGTTCTCCAAATGTTTAATTTAGTTTGTTTCCTTTTAATATGCCTTAGGCCCTTAATGCTGTTTACCCTCTTCAATACATATTCTGATTTCTTTTAAAAACTCTCTACTTTTCTTATATTGCTGCCTATGTATTGGAAGTGCGACATTTTCCACTTAACATTTTACTTCAACTATGAAACATTCTAATCATATCATGTGCACACCTGCATCAAGCTCATTTCAAGCACACATACTGCAAGAATGAAAGGAAATTCTCTAAAATGGTGATGATAAATAAATTTAAAAAAAAAAAATATGCAAAAGAAATTAACAGACTTCAATGTTTCAATAACTAACAGCCAAACTCTAAGAAACTGATACATTTTATCAATGTAATTGCCTCGAATAAATACAACTTTTCAGTTATGTGCTATTACAAAAAATGGGCAATTTTTTTCAGTCCCAGGGGATTTAGCATCAGAGGTCCAAGGGGCAGTAAAGAGAGATGTAAAATCGGCATTTTGCATTCACTGGGTTTCTACATAGGAACCAATGAATGCAGGATGTGTTTCTTAGAACTGAAAAGTATGATGTAAGCTATCACATGATGATATGAAAGGGATGATGTAAGTTATCACGTGACAACTGTCACTTCTGCTTCAGTCTCCATGCCCAGCAAGTACTTGAAGAAATGCAGCATCATCAGTGAGTGCCCAGGCAAGTAAACATAAGATGTGTAGAAAACTAAGGAAAGTAGGAACAAGAGCAAAACATCTTTAGCAAGTTAAGGAAACAAATAGTATTTTTAACAACAAAATGAGTTAAAACTTTAAGACATCAGAATTGTGGCCAGTAACCATGGTTAGTAACTTTTATAAACACTTTTATTTTGTGTTCTCACAGTTATATTTCATTTAATGTTTCTTGATAAACATGTTTTATCAACACAGCTGTGAAAACAAACTATGCAGATAACTATCCTACAACTTGGCATCTTTTGAGAAACAGCAGTAACAGAGAGGCTGGATGCTGGCCTGTTAGCCCAAATGTCTTGAGTTTGACTCACTTCCTCACCTCTCAAGAGAGGGGCAAATAACGATATTCAGTCTAAGGACAGGCTTTGCCTATATATATTCAAGTAAAAAAAACACAGACATGTTAGGTACCCTTGCAACTCTGGCACCCACAAATGTTGAGAATGTGCTTCAGCACTGTCGATTGTATGCTGCTAACAGAGAGGCAATCTGAATTGTTTTAACCTTGATCAAACCAAAGCTGTATGCCACACAGGGAGATTGAGACTCCATAAGAGCTGCTGGTCTCATGATGCAGAGTTGTCTGACGGATTGAAGAATCCTTACTGAGACTGATTCTTTTCAAAATTGACCTCAGCTGGCAGGTTACCCCGGCCTGCAATGGGTACTACGTAATGAATGTCCTGACTGGCAAAATATTGCCCACATCAACCACTGAGTGCTAACTTTAAAATTAGTTTACCATCATTATATGACAGATGCAATGATAGTGTAAAAAGGATCCTTCCACTTTATAATGTTATATATGAACATACAAAAAACAAAACAAACACTACACAAAACATGAGGAAACCAGATGTTCTTTAAGTGTTTATGTACAGACACGAATTACATTTATCTGTCACATCATTGATTCTTTTTCTTCTTCAAATGTGGAATTTTTTTTTTAACCTAGCGTTTAACCTTTTCTCTTAGATTTGCATTGTATTTTAAACTGTTTCTCCTGTTCATGATCTCTTTTCATTAACCTGATCACAAATTTTTGTATTTGTAAGTGATCCTTCTTAAAATGCTTTACCCAAATAGGTTATTGAAAATCACCTTTGATTAACTCTTTCAGTCCCAATGAAAGCATCATACGTTCATAAGTTCCTACCTAGAAGCCCAATGAACACAGGATGAGCTGATTTAACTTCCCTCTTTAATACCACTTGGGCCCCTGATGATAAACTCCCTGGGACTGAAAGAGTTAACTATCTTGCTTCCAATACTAAAACTCTAGTACAATCTATCTGTAGCCGTGCATTGGAAACACACAAACTCTAGTTATTACTAAACTTAAGTAAGGATACTGCAAGCCCATCTTTCAGCTGGTTCCAAAAAGTACACATTTGAAAGAATAGTGTATGAAAAATACCAATAGTTAAACCGATCAATAGCCTTTCCCAGAACCATGGTGGGTATCTGTTCTATATGCTGTAAGTAAAAAAGACAAAGCAATAGATTATTAAAAGGTTATTCATTTATAATATATTTTGTTACCTCCGCACATGGCCATCACATTTCACCAATATCTATTCATCATAATCAGCATCCCTCAACAATGCGTGTCATTGGGTCACCAGCTGCTGCTGACTGTCTGATCAGCCCTTCCATCTCCGATGGTCAGATGCGATGTACTTCATGGTTGCATACCTAAGGCTTGTTCAGTCAGTTAAGTTCTTTATACAGGTTTTTCTTGGCCTGTCTCTCCTCCTCTGTGACTCCTATAGTATTGTTTTTGAGAAGCCGTTAGATCTTATTACATGGCTGTACCATTGCATTTTCAGCCATCTCACTGTAATTAAAAGAGGTTCATAGTTGCCAATGTGCTGGATAATTATATAACAAACCTCGTCATTTGTGATCTGGTCTGTGTATGATATAGTATCTAATAAAATACTGAAATTCATTTGATCGAACTCATTCTTGATATCTTTTTGAATAAGTAAGTGTTTGTACATTCCATGTTTCAATGAGAAGCATGTTGTTTCCACAGACAGGTATTACTTGCAGCACATGTCTTGATGAGGTGATTCCATTAGAACCCTCAATTTATACCATTAAAAAAAAGATTATGAGAAGCACGCTTTACAAGGCATAAACATAAATATTTTTTTTTTAATTTAGAATAATTAGATGTCTATTAAAATGCAGACTCACTATTCAATATTAATAACTGGGGGGAAAAGGTGCCAGTAGTTATCTTTGATAATTACATTATAATATAATACGTTAACAGACTGACTGACTGACTTTCTACCCTACCAGGACATCACACAAGCAATAAACCTCGATGACACAAAGTGCCACCATGTGGATGAGGATCACTGTGGAAAGGTCCCAGAAACCACGTTCAGCCATATTTATAGCCGGGCTATATTGCGGCCCCTGGCATGAGCCAGAGTAGGGCTTCAAATAAAAAAAAATTTCATTCTATAAAGGATGGGAAGATTAGTATACATAAATATGTTTTTGTTTTTTTAATATCCAGAAACCATGAGTTGTTAACACTTTGGCTCGGTACTATGGATATCGCAACCCTTCAGCCCTGACTCCATGATAGGTACCATAAATCTGGGAGAAAATGTGGCTTTTCTGTGAACCGCGACCACAAGGAGTTGGTCACCCGGTCACAGCGCAGTCCGGTTTAGCCAACTATGCTAGAGAGCCGGGCATATAAATATGTTAACAGTATATACTGATCCAGCAGAAGGAACAGAATCTGATGAGACCATGAATTTGAAAATCTAAATAACACAGTAAAAACGAATAAGAAGAAATATAAAGGCAAACATTTCAAATAATTATTGGCTCTCCTCCGAACTTCTACCCCCGCTGTATTGCAGCCTGAAATATCCGTTCGGAGCGCAGTCCAATTAAAAATATGCCGGCTCCGTATAACGAAACAAATGCTCTAACAGGGTCTCAGCGATATGTTACTTGGGGACCTGTTTCTTATTGTTTCTGATTACCTGACAATTCTAAAAGATGCAACACTGCAGACAATAGTAGCAGACGACGATAATAGCGACCGTTGACACTTTCCATTGTCGAAATTTCTGCCGACGAACAAATCGCGGCAAATCTAGGATTGGCTCGGAAAAACAAAACAAATGCTTTAACAGGCTTTCAGCAATTTGTTACTTGCGGCCCTGTTTCTGTAACTATGCCTCACCACCGACCGTATCCCCCGCGCCGTTACGCACGGCGCGGATAGGGGCGAAACTAGATGGCTGGGACTCATGAGCGGCAGCTACCGCATCTCCTGCAACTTCCTCCAATGACTTTGCTCGCGAGTCTCAGGCACCTAGTTTAGCCCCCCATCCGCACCGCGCGTAGCGGCGCGGGGATACTAATGGCGGTGAGTTTAATCGCGTTTTGAGCATGCCGACAAGTCTGACATCTACCCCTGCTAAATCCTCAATCGGAAGAACAGTATTTCTAATCTGCGTGGGAGCGCGTGGTCTACCTGCCATATCGCTTTCGTCTGTAATGTCTCGAAATTGTCAAAGGTCGCTTTTATCGTCTGCTAGTATCGTCTGCAGAAAACGCTCAACATTGTCACCGGTCGCTTTTATCGTCTCCTACTATCGTCTGCAATGTTGCGTCTCGTGACATTGTAAAGTACTCCTAGTTTTGCCGCAATTTATTCCTCGGCGGGAACTCCGACAAGTCCCTATTTTTAATTGGACTGCGCCCCGAACAGATATTTCAGGCCACAATATTGCGGGGGTAGAAGTTCGGAGGAGAGCCTAATTATTTTTTATTACAGTAATTCAGGTAAAACTGCTATCTGCCTGTATTTACCACTTTTGCAGTGTAGGTAGTGGGGATGGGGGGGGGGGGATGGTTGAGTCTGAGGATTTATTTAGGGGCCGCATGGCTAGTGCTGATAGGAACTGTGCAGGTAAGAATTATATTTTTGCCTCGAAAAGAAGTAAGTCCTCAACCTTACCAAGGATTCAAACTAGTGTCTTCCACACAAGAGCCCAGTGTTCCAACCGTTCTGGAGCCACTTCTCAGTATGTGCTTAATTTTTTATTTTTATTGTGTGAGTGGTGTAAACTAAGATAATTCATCCCTGAAAGTTTCGTCCTTTTGTCACTGGAACTCTTTAAAAAAAAACTCCGTCTCCAAAGGGTTAGTGACAATTTCGGATTTGACTGACTGACTGACTTTCTACCCCACTAGAACATCACACAAGCGATAAACACCCGATGACACAAAGTGCCACCATGCGGATGGGGATCGCCGTGGAGAGGTCCCAGAAACCGAGTTCAGACAATTGGCTATATTTATGACCTGCCTATATTGCAGCCCCTGGGAAAAGTCAGGGTGTGGCTTCAAATAACCAAAAATGTAGTCCTAAAAAGGACGGAATTGGATTTATGACATAACATGCCTATTTGAATGAATGAATGAATGACTTTCTACCCCACCAGGACATCACACAAGCGATAAACACCCGATGACACAAAGTGCCACCATGCGGATGAGGGTCGCCGTGGAGAGGTCCCAGAAACCGCGTTCAGACATTTGGCCATATTTATGGCCTGCCTATATTGCGGCCCCTGGCAAAAGCCAGAGTGGGGCTTCAAATAACGAAAAATTACGTCCTAAAAAGGACGTATGAGATTATTGCCTATTTGACGAGTTTCTTGGCGAATAAACAATAACGTACATTAGTCGTTAGTAAATCTTTAATTTGTATATATCAGGGTAATAAAAAGTATACCCCGCTTGTGTCACCATTAGCTTATTAAAAAGTACGATTCCTTATAGACTCACCTAAAACGCTACGTTGATAATCAAATCAGGAAAGTAAAATTGCGCGCTGGGTTGGGCTCCACAAAACCTGACGATTAGAACTTAACAACACTAAAAATTATGTCCCTTAACTGCCTTAACCATTTCCCTATGTTTTCTGAATACCGGAAATCACGCGTTGTTGAGAAGACGATGGTTCCCAAAATTATGGTCGGCAGACTCAACTCTTTGTGCAACAATTAAAAAAAATTTGTAACATCAAAATGGTGCGAAACACAACTTTAAATGAGGGTTACAGTACCACAATTGAGTACACCACCAGATGTGCGGCATACCACCGAAAATCTTGTAGTACATCCGGGGCGTTTTTAGGAGGAGGGATGTCATCATCATCAGGTGCTTTGCCGACTGGCGTGGACGATCATGCCTCTCCATAATCTGCGATCTCCTGCAGCATATATCAGTTTGTGTGCCGACACACCTTCATGCCATGCAACAAGACTGTCAAGCATCTTCTCTCGTTGTATTCCTCTACCCCTTTTTCCACAGATCTTTCCAGTGGTCACAACATGTTCTATTTTCCCTCTTCTCATAACATGGCCGAAAAATGATGACTGATACTTAAATGTCTGTACTTGTCCTAAAATAACATCATTGACTCTTATTACACATTTAGGAATAATTTGTTTCTTTGATACCACCACTACTTCTGTCTTCCCATTATTCAAACTGAGGTCTATTCTTCCACTTTCTAACACCACAATGTCTATCATTTCCTGTAATTCTTTCTGACTTGTTGTTATCAAGACTGTGTCATCAGCATAACGTAAATTGTTTATATTGTGCCCACCAACCACAATTCCGGGCATATCAATTAAAGATCTCATTATATATTCACTGTATATTGAAAACAAATCAGGTGAAAGTCCTTGTCGTACGCCCCTCTTTATGCTTTGAAATGTACCTAAACAGTTGTTTATTCTTATAGCTGCTGTTTGCTGCCAATATATATTCTTTATTATTCGTAGATCTTTCCCATCAATGTTTAATTTTTCTAACAGTTTGATTACTTCTTCATGCTTCACACAGTCAAATGCTTTTGTATAGTCTATGAAGCATAAGTACAATTCAGTCTTTACTTCTATAGCTCTTTCTGACAATGTCCTTAGGATGTAAATGGCATTGTTTGTACCTTTTCCTTCTACAAATCCACATTGTTCATCGCTGATTTCTGGTTTAATTTTGTTTCTTATTCTTCTCATAATTATTCTCAGTAAAATCTTAGTCATGTGACTCATAAGACTTATTGTGCGATGGTCTTCACATTTTAAAGTGCCTGGTTTCTTTGGCAGAGTTATAAATATGGATTTTAAAAGGTCATTTCGAATGTACCCACTATTATAAATATCATTTAAAAGTTTAGTTATTATTTCAATTCCAAAATCTCCCAGTGCTTCGATTTCTTCCAGTGAGATGTTGTCTGGCCCGGGTGCTTTTCCTTTCTTCATATGATGTATTGCATCCTCAACCTCTGCAGTCATTATTGGTGGACCATCATTGTTGGTCTGCAGTTCTACGTCTGGTCTATTATCATCATACAATTCCCCTATATACTCTGTCTATCTGTTAATTATATTACTATGTCCCATTAATAAGTCACCATCTTTTGATTTCAAACATCCAGTGCTGTTACGTGTCATCTTTCCTGTTAACATATTTATCTGTTCTATCTATCTATCTATCTATCTATCTATCTATCTATCTATCTATCTATCTATCTATCTATCTATCTATCTATCTATCTATCTATCTATCTATCTATCTATCTATCTATCTATCTATCTATCTATCTATCTATCTATCTATCTATCTATCTATCTATCTATCTATCTATCTATCTATCTATCTATCTATCTATCTATCTATCTATCTATCTATCTATCTATCTATCTATCTATCTATCTATCTATCTATCTATCTATCTATCTATCTATCTATCTATCTATCTATCTATCTATCTATCTATCTATTGTCTTCTTCACTTTTACCGGGTTGCAGCCCAGTGTCGTGGTTTAAAATATTTGTTTTGTGCCTCTCGCGTGATTTGAGTGACAGTTTTCTGGATCTTCTGGCCGTATTCAGCTACTCCATCTATCCATTTTTTCCCGGGTCTTCCTCTAGCCTTTCTTCCCGATGTTCTATTGTAAAAGGCCTTATAGGCAATCTGATCCGGTTGTATTCTTACTAAATGACCAAACTACTTCGTTCTCTGTTTTTCAATATGTTCCATGCATGCTCTTGTTCCAACTTTGTCTCTAATGCTGACGTTTGTGACTTTGTCTCTTCGTGTATTATTGGTGACTCTTCGGAGACATCGCATTTCACACGTAGTTATTTTTTGCATATGTGATTTGTTCATTGTCCACGTTTGGCACTGATAACATAACGTAGGGATGAAAATTCTGTTGATCATCCGTTGTTTGGCTGGTAACGAGATCTTTGGATGACGAAGAAGTGGGGCCAGTTGGTAGTTGACTGCATTGGCTTTTTGAACTCTAGCCTGTATCTCTTTATCGAGTCTTCCATCTTCTGTAAATATGCATCCTAAGTACTTGAATTCTTGAACTTGTTCTAATTGTATGTCATTGATCTTTATGCTTACATTACTGTGTTTCTTTCCTATGGTCATTACTTCAGTTTTTTAGGTGTTTATTTTCATGTCAAATTTTGGACAGTTAGTGAGCAATGAATCAACATGTTGTAGTTTTTGTTCTTCTTCTTGTAACAAACATTGGTCATCTGCAAAGAGAAGTTCATTTATAATATCTGTGTTTTGGTTTGACTCCTGTGCAATTTTATCTATTTATCTGTTGGTACATGGAATGTGAGTCTTTCCTGTGATTTTCCCAAATCTCTGTACACATTTGATTCAGCCAGGGTCAGGCTTCTTTAGCCACTTTGCATTTGTTCACTATTTCTTTTTTTTATTCTAGAGTATTCTTTTTCTTCCTTCTTTCATCCATCAACTGCAGATGTGCTCACCACAAAATGTTTATAAGTTGCGCTAAAAAAATACTTACCATGTGCCAGTACTGCATACTATTTCGTACCGCCAATGAACAAAGTCCCGAGCACGTCGCTAATATGGTGCTTTGAACAACTGCCAAACCGCGGCTAACACTATCAACATGTGCCGTGTCGATAGGCGTAGGCTATCATGTTATGCAACCTCACACAATCACCAGATTCATGGATCAGTTCAGTTTCCTTGTCTTGCTCCATCCATATGACTAAACCAGTCATCTATTTGCCTTCTTGCACCAATCTTGCCAGACGTTACCAGTCGATTCCTTCTCATAAGATATCTGAAAATACCTACTATCAACGTTTAATTTTTCTAAGCAGTGAATTGTTCTTATCAGTCCTTATGTGCAGTGTCGCTCGTGCATATGCATTGCATTTTTTTTTCTTTCGACGTTATCAGTAACATTAATAAAATGCCATCTTTCCACCCCCCCCCCCCCCCCCGGTATTGTTTCTTTATACTTGTATCTTTTTCTTTCGTCTGAGTAAAATAAAAGCGTCGTGTATATTTGCAACAAAGGATTTCTTTAGGTATTTTTTTTTTCATGTTAACCTTCCTGGTTAGTTTTGTGGGACATCTGCAGCCTCATATGCTTTGTGATTTAATCTCCTGATCCACTGGTGTTGTCCCTACAGAATCCGTCCAGGGAAACCAATTGCAGATTGGTCAACCCTCAGTTTTTATTTCGTTTCACGATGGCCATGTTCAACTACGGTCCTGGAAAGAGATGACCCCCCCCCCCCCTTTTTTTTTTTACAACTTCAGTTACAATTGTGGTAATGAATATGGCTGTTGTTGTATGAGGTGTTTATTTTTGTCGGCTCTGTGGCTAAGTCGATGCGAACGCTTCGTAATGCCGAGGTGCCGGGTTCGGTCCCAGCTGCGGGCCATGTTTCTTGCGTTGGTTTCGACAGTGGTATCAGGGGGCCAACCGTCCAGAAAGCAATGGCAAACTACTGGACGTAAATTTGCCTAGGAAAACCACACAACAGCCAGGGGCTGCTGGGGGTTGGTTCTGCAACGTCCTGTAAAGGATAAGCAACAAACCTTTACTACTATTTTTGGGAGTCGCCGTGGCAGAGCGGCTAGACGCGCGCCGCGGATCGGAAGGTCGTGGGTTCGCTCCCTGGCGGAGCCGGACTTTACTTCAAAAATGACCTTGGCTTCCAGGTCGACCCAGCCTTGAATGGGTACAGTCCCGGGAAGTAAAGGCGGCCGGCGTGATGCTGACCACATCACCCATCTTGTGCCGTTGGTCTATAAAATATAGGCCTAAAGGCGTGGAAAAGGGTCCTTTACTTTTTTTTTGGTTGATTTTTGATGATTGTCTTCAGCTGGTTAACATGCCTGACTAGTCTTGCACAAGCAAGGTAGATCTAGTTCTCGTGGTCTGGCTGAGCTGCTTGTCATGTACGGAGGTTTTTTCACAGGCTGCCTGCGATCCTCTAGGCAAGGCAGGGACAGAGCATCGCCTTCTCCAGATTGTTGAGCCTTGGCGCACCTCCGTTCAGCTGTAGTCCGTAGGCTAAGGCGTAAGGAGAACAAAGTGGTTTTTTTTTTTCCAGCGACCTGAAAGAGGGATTGTGATTTTTACGTGTGTGAATTTCTTTATATTTACATTTCCGAAAAAGACTGTTCTGAAGTGTTATTAACTGTGCCTGCCAAATGGTCTGTAACTGAGTGTCGCTCAAATTATGATCCTTTAAATGTATGTGACAATATTTAAATTTCCTCCAGATTGTCTTTGTTAAGACAAAGATGGCTGAAAAAATTCTACAGAAAAATGACTCCTGGGGAAAACCAGTGTAGTATGTGTGAAACATTTTTGTACGTCTGATATTATTGTATCTGATAAATAAACAGACAAATCTGTGTTGAGCATATACTCCCAAGAAAGAATCCTGCTTTAAAAACAGATGCTTATCCAACTGCCTTTCCATATCTTTCTTCCCATTAATCTGTGAAAGTACCAGCTTCTCGCAAAACTCTAGAGGAGCGTGTATCACATATTACTAGCAAATATGACAAAAAAAGTAAATGAATGGCTGACTTCAGATACCATTACAGATTTCCAAGATCTGGAGTCACAGGTAGGAAACAAACTGAAAGGACAGTCAAAAAAAAAAAATTGGAAATACACTTCTGCAGATGAGCATGTATTGTTTTGAATGTCATTACCCTACAATCTGACTACACCATCCATAGGTGTCAGGATAAAGTTGTTGCTTGATATGACTATACAAGACTCCAAAATGAAAAGGTTAGTGACAGGGACCTTAAATGGATTGCAGACAACAATAAACTTGTGAGATGGTCACAGCTTGAAAATGTTGTAGTTCACTACAATGCCTGGGATTGTAGCAAAATTCAATGCCCAGATAGCTTCATTGATTTAATGGGAGAGGCAAGAAATATTTTAAAAGTGCTGCAGAATAGCAGTGGACTTCCATTTGGGTTAAGGGCCCTATTTTCGGGGAAAGAAAGGATAGACCACCACCCTGACAAGCACATATTAAAAGGCGATTAATTAGTGTTTCCTTAAAAGCCGGAGTGCACATGCGAGGAACCAACAGTCGACACACAAACAAGCCAGATCTGTAAAACCAATGTGCCTGCAAAACTCAAATTCTGGAACAAGACAAAATTCCAGAAGTAAAACACCAGAACTTTCCACCAGAGTATACAGCTGGTGAATGCTAAGAAGAAGAAAACAATGATGTATCAACATAATTTTTTAAACCGCACTCTTTGGTCAGTTTATCTTTTGCCTCTTTTTTTAAGGCCACTTTTACCGTTCTCAGTCTTGCTGAATCTATAAGCTTGTTGAAAAATATATTTCATATTGTGGAGTACTATATATATGACTATGCTGCAGTGTTTTAAGAGTTGAAAAAAGACAACGATTTCCTTTAGTTCTTCATCACTTAAATTCATGTGAACAATACCTAACCCCATCTGGTGTGCAAAACTGTCTTTTTTTTGTTTTCATACTATGTCTACTATCTTCCAAGCCCCGCATCTTCACCAAGGAAAAAAACTACCACAAATTTTCTAGTGCTATGAAAGCTCCTCTTGCCTTTTGTATTTTAATATCTATGTTCCCTTATCTTTGTTGCCCAAATAGGTGCCTGACTCCACATCTTAAGTGGGAAACCATTAAGAGAAAACATATTACAATCTATTTTAGACAGTTGTTGCGATCCCAAGAGATAAAGAAATTCAGCAGCGATATAGAGTGATTATGAGGGACAGGTACAATACAATAACAAAAAATATTAACTATAAACGATCATTGGGAAATGCTGAAAGACTCCATACATGAAACAAGCAAATAGATTTTACCAGAAAGAAGACACATAGCTAAACAGAATTGGTTGACCTAAGAAGTTTTAAAGTTAATGGGTGACGGAAAACAATGTATGAATGACAAGAAAGAATATGACAAGATAAATAAAGAAATAAGGCATAAGTGTATGAAGGCAAATGAAGATTGGCTAAATGAACAATGAAATACATTTGAACACAGTCCTATTAAAGATGCAAAAAGTGTGCACAAATAAATTAGCGACTCAACTGAAGAAAGATTAGCAGCAGAGATCTTGATGAAGATGGTATAATAATTAGATGGAATGATTACATGATGAGAGTTGTATGATATAAAAAGGGCAGAAAGCAGAAAGAAATTTAGAAGGTCTGACTACTAAAGGAATAAATCAGCGATGATATTGCACATATGAAGAAAGGAAAGTCAGACGGGCCAGATGGAATTTCGGTTGAAGAATTAAAAGTTCTGGGGGAGGGGGGGGGACTGGGGAAGAAATATTAATTGAACTGATTAATGACATTTATAACACTAGGTACATACTAAGTGATATGATGGAATCTGTATTTATTGTGTTACCCAAAAGACCAGGAGTAACTAAGGATTGTTTGAAAGAAGCAAATGAAAGTAGATTACTATACCAAACAACAATAAGGAGACAAACACTGTTCTTCTGCCACAAAATTAAAAGACAGGCATTGAAAAACATCGTGACAACTGGAAAGAGGGGTAGAGGCAGACCAAGAGAGAAGATGTTAGAAGCGCTGAAATGATGGCATGGAGGGATATCATCAAGATAGTTGTTCTAGATAACCACGAATCATGATCTGTGGAGATGCATGAGCGCCTACGCCAATTGACAGGGCACACGATGATGTTGACATACTTTACTTACTTAGTCGCTCCTCTTCTACCTTGGGGTATAAAGGTTTGCCAGAGCGCCAGACGTCTCTATCAGCAGTTTTCTTTCTGGCTTTGTTCCATTCCAGTCCTCTGTCAGCTAGGGACTGTCGGATGTTGTCTTCCCAGCGCACCCTGGGTCGTCCTGGAGGTCTGGTTCCCTGGTTCTTAGCCTCCCATGGTGGCCGATTTTCTCCCATTCTGCATACATGTCCAAACCATCGTAACTGTGACTGATCCACTCAGGTTTGTAAGGACTGGGTATCAAGATCTTGACGTATTGTCTGATTGCGGACTTTGTCCCTTGGACCACCTTTCTCAGATATCTCATTTCCGAGGACTGCAACTGGCTTCTGTGAGCTGTTGTCATTGCCCATGACTCACACCCATAGGTCAGGACTGGTACATAGGTAGAGCGGTAAACAGCCATTTTCGTCCTCTTGCCAATTTCTCTTTTGCTAAGAAACCCTCGGTTTATGGCCTGGAAGAGTCTCCCAGCAGCTGCTTTTCGTGTAGCCAGCTCAGTCTTAATGCCTCCATTTCGGTCTAATACAACTCCAAGGTATTTGAACTGGTTAACCTGCTCCAATGCATACTGTCCCATCATGATCTGGTGTTTCTTCTCCTCTCTTGAGATCACCATGGTTTGTTTTGAAGATACTGATGGTCATCCCTCTCTTTTCAAGCTCTTCTTTCCAGACAAGTAAGTTGGACTGAAGGTGTGCCTCTGATTTAGCTATCAAGGCCACATCGTCTGCAAATGCCAGCTCTGATATACAGATTGGTCTCATCTTCCAGTACCCTACAAAGTACTTCTTTGTCTTCTCCTTACAGGTCTTGATGACATCATCCATCATAAGAATGAAGAAGTAGGGTGAGAGAATATCACCTTGTCTAACACCACTGGTGGTCTTAAATTCTTCTGACTTTTGGTCTGCTGCTCTTACATAATTTCTGCAGCTTTTGTAGAAACTCTGTATTGCACTGATCAGGGTTGCTGGAATGTTTTTCCCCGCCAAGCAGCCCGAGCTTGTTCCAGGGTACTTTGTCAAATACCTTTTCCAGATCCAAAAAACATAAGTGCATCTCACTCTTATATTCAAGGGTTTTTTCCACTCATCTGTCTCAGTGTGAAGATAAGGTCTTGAGTACTTCGGTTTGCTCTGAAGCCACATTGGGCCTCATCCATCTGTGGCTCTACCAGACTTCTAAGTCTCTGCTCGAGAATTCTAGAGTAACTTTTACCAGGAACGCTGAGGAGGGATATGCCCCTGTGGTTATCACATTGTCTGTTATCACCTTTTTTAAATTTAGGTATAATGATGGCAATCTCCCAATCTTTTGGTATAGTTTTACTACACCAGGCTGCCTGCAGAACCTTCAGTAGAGGGCGCTCACCTGCGACACCCATATATTTGACCATCTCTGGTGTTATACCATCATGACCTGCTTTTCCCAGCTTAATCTTCTCAATAGCTGCCTTCAACTCTACCATCCTGATGTTATCATCCTCATGGATGATTTCCTTCTCAGCAGTGAGGTCCATTATTTCTGGGTCATGACTTCCTTCAACGCCAAGGAGCTCTGAGAAGTATTCTTTCCATCTGCCCATGATATTATCTGTAGAAGTAAGCAGAGCCCCTTCCTTGTCTTTTATGAATTTCTTGAACAGTTTTTGATTTTCTCTTGCATTCTTTTCCAACTTTTCTCCAAACTCTTCCCATGATTTCTGTTTTGCTTTAAGCACAATATTTTTGGTCTCTGTTCTGAGTGCCACATATTGTTTATATTTCTCTATTTCTTCAGTGTTCCTGGCTGCCAGGTATTGCTTCCATGCCCTTTTCTCCTATTTTCAGTTTGACTCCTTCTGTCCACCAAGGTGTCCTATGTCCCCGCCTTCCACTTGGGACGTCACCACATGCTTCTACTGCAGCTGCTGTGAGGATATTCTTAAATCTGCACCAGAGGGTTTCAGTGTCCTCTGATGGTTCTTCTTCAGTTCCTATTGCTTTCACTATAAGCTCCTGGTATCTAGCTCTTTTAGCCTGTATGCCTTAATCCTCATCCCTTCTTGGTTGCTTGGTTTCTTGCATGGTTGTCGGTGTTGCCTTGTTGGAGCAGTTCTTTCAGTTGTTCTCTTTATTGTGACCAGATAGTGGTCACTTCCAATCTCTGGTCCTCTCATGACTCTGGCTTCTCTAACAAACTTGACTGAACTTTTCCTAACTATGGCATAGTCAATGATGGATTTTTCATTCTTTGAAGGTTCACATCTTGTGTATGCATGTATACGCTTGTAGGGGAATTCTGTGTTTGTAATGATAAGGTTCTGTTTCCTGCAGAATCTGAGAAGTCGCTTGCCATTATCATTCAAAACATCTTCACCATATCTTCCGATCACTCCACCCCATCTAGAGTGATCATTTCCTATTCTGGTATTCAGATCTCCTAGGAGGATAATTTCCTCGTGACAGTCATCTATGGTCCTTTGAAGCAGTTTAAAGAATTCTTCTTTAACATCAACTCGCTCATCTTCATTTGGCCCGTACACAATAACAACATTGATAATTTTATCTTCTTCTTTTAGATCTAACACCATAATTCGCTCCGAGATGAATTTCCATCCCTTGATGTTACTAAGTTGGTTCGTGG
This sequence comes from Candidula unifasciata, assembly GCA_905116865.2. Taxonomy (NCBI): domain Eukaryota; kingdom Metazoa; phylum Mollusca; class Gastropoda; order Stylommatophora; family Geomitridae; genus Candidula; species Candidula unifasciata. Next base: position 32,859 of record CAJHNH020000994.1, on the reverse strand, counting down.
TCACAATACAGCCAACACCTCCCTTAGCTCTCTCGGTCATAGGGACACCACTGTAGAGCAGCATACTTCTATCATGATCTGTGATTCCTTGCCCCTTTTTCTTGGTTTCAGTCAGAGCCAAGACTCCTAATTTCGCTTTCCTCATCTCCTCTACTAACTCCTTTTCCTTCCCGTTATTGCCTCTTATATTCCATAAATTGTAGTCCGTAAGCCATGCCAGTTCGTCGCCGTTAAGATCCGTCCAGTTTTCTCTCTGTAGTTACTTGTAATCATATTTTAAGGCAAACAGGTGATTGGCCTGTTGTGCCTTTGCATGGTGGAGGGGCTGCCTCCTTGCAGCCCGTCTGGCTGATTCACGGTTACCCACTACTTCCGGAGACGCATGAAGCACTCAGGTTCAGCCAGACCCTCCTCCTTTTACAGCCGGGCTTGAGACCGGTCTTAGCGGATGATGTTGACATCTTGACTCCAATTCCATTAGTAGGATGGAAGAGAAATATCATTCGTGAAGTCTTGTTCCGTAAATGGTTTGAAGGTGTCCACTGAGTTAGTGTTTGCTGTCTTCATAATCTAGTCTATTCCCAGTAAAAATGAGAGGCAACAAAAGTCTTCCATGTTGAATATCTATTCTCAATTCACTTGCATCAGTTAGCTTCACTATAACCGCATTTGCACTACCACTTCTGACTGACAGTCCTAAGACCAACTGCTGAGTAGTGTTTTGCCTATCAATAAGAATAATGCTCTCAGCACATTTCAACATTGGTGGCTGTAGCAAGACAACTACAGTGTGACCGATCAAGCAGCTCCTAATGGACCATTTCCATGTGATTCTCTGAACCCAGTGACTAACTCCTGTTGACTGCCAAAAGCTTCCATACACATCCCACAGACATTTGTGAATGTTCTCTGCAATGAGAAATTCTACCACAATTGACTGTTTACAATGAAAGCACTCCATTTTAATGGTCCAGGTTAGCTGTATTATTTGGCCAGTTGAACTGCAATTTCATACATACAATGAGCAGACGCCACATTTGAACTGCACACAATTTTATTCTTCTAACTTTATTAGTTGAGGAAAATGATGTGCATTACTTTCTGATTGCCACTCACAATTACTGCAGGATATCATACAAACAAATGAAGCACTCCACAGCCGTTTGATTTTTATATGGTTTATTTATATAACTGCAAAGACTAAATTTAAGCATGAATTAAAGTGGAATTACTTTAAACTTGAGAAAAGAAGGGGCTGTTCAAAATATTTACTAATGACTATTCTGAATATACAGGATGTTTCTGAGAATATAAAATACAAAAAAATGAAAAAAATAATATTTATAATGAAGCAATAAATTCCACACAGAACTAAAAATCTTAACTGCAATTTACTGAGCATATTTGTTCTGACACAAATAAATAATGAACATTAAACAATGAAGAATAAAAATGTTAACGAAGTAATGAATTATTGTGGTATTATCTCACACAAAATGTACAATTCACCATTCAAAACGATTACTCTTCCATGCATGCCAATAATTAACCAGTGTCCGTGCTCATTTCACTGACACTGTTCTTTATCACTCTTGGAGATCAGGCAAATCTGGGGAGAAAAGTCAAATCTTACAATCAATTTTTACATATACCGAATGTCTTCTTCTCTGCATTCACTGCCTGTAGACAGTTGAAAAATTCTGGTTGTTCACCCACCTCTGGACTTTAGACCGGTTCCAGCCGAGTGCCGTGCGAACATCTGTTTTACAGATGCGACTTCTTTGTATACAGACTGTTGGTTCCTTGCCTATCTGGTAAATGCATTCGGACTTTAAAGAAAGCCCTCAATTAGTCGACTCTTAAGACATGCCTTTTGGGAAGGTAATGGGTTCCCAAAACCCATATAAGGATGTTTTGAATTTAAATTAACTAAATTGAGATTTTAGAAAGTCCTGTTGTGGCATACAGCTAAGGTGCGCTATCTTTTAGTCCAACATATCGGACTTCAGCAAACTCCCAATTAGTCGCCTTTTACAATTTGCTGAGATAAGAGTGTTCAAAGTGGGAGAAGAAAACAACTACATAAATGTTAAAGCCTGATCTGGGCTCCCAGGCCTTTCCAGACTAGAATTGGTGCTAGAAAATGCCATGGGAAGTAAAGCTGGTCAGCATGATGTTATCACATCACAGAGTATAGACTGGTATATTATTAATATGGGGCTAGAACTTTCATACTTGAGGCTCCTCAAGGCTTGAAACGGAGTCTTTAGCTGATTTGGCTCTAAATAATCTTGGTATCTCGGGTGAAAATTGATGGCAAAAAAATAACATTTATTCAGGTGGAGGATTTATTGATAAGGATGAACGTTTTTCTCACCTTATAAATTACTATTTGGCTGAACTGTTTCATATAATGAAAGAAACTAAATATTTTTTTAGTAACATAGCCAACTATTTTTTCAAGGATCACCTGTGATTTAAATTAATATTTTTAAAAACAATATCAAATCAGGCTGATGTTAAATGCAGCACTTACCTTCATCATCACTATCTTCTTCTTGATCCTGTTGAATAAAACAACACATAGGTAATTAATTAGTAGACTGCACTGTTATAATCACTACAAAACAGCACCCCTGTCACATGTCTCATATAAATTACCAGTTAAGGCTTAGATAATTACATGGGGTGGTATCTTATTAGGTTAAAAAGACATTTACTGGCAAAGAATAAATTTTTTTTTGTACAAAATGTCTAGTCTAGATGCTTAACCCTTCACCTCAGTACACCCCCCCCCCCCCCAAACACAGGTCCATGACACCGTGGTAATTCTGAAAAATCTTTCAAAACAAGGTCACTAATAAATATTTGTAAAATGCATGCATACTTTATTCTTTAAAAACAAAAATACACATATATAGAGGAACCAAAAAATTAACATGGGCAACTCATGCCATGCTGACATGACCTTTATCACTGAGACTTACAGGGAAACTTGACAGCACCAGTGCTTTAAAAAAAAGTTTTAAGGAAAACTCCCCAAAATTGTATTTCTAGTTAATAATTCGCATCCTAATGCCACTAACATTTATGCATGAACAAAGCCACCAGCATTACCTGTATGTCTCAGTCACAAACAGATCGCCACAGACAAATTTAAAAAGTGAATCCACAGAGAATGGGTCCCAATCAAAATGGTTTTGCAGTTTCTCAGATAACAGAGTTAAGAACCAAACATACTTAGAGACACTACCCTATACCCCCCCCCCCCCCCATACACTAAACAAATATTTTTTTTAGAAGGAAAAAAACGTGAAATTTTTCAAAGATTAAAAGCAAAAATTAATAACCCCAAGGCAATGTATGACAAAATTTCTATACTGTTGGAAATGATATAGATGTTACATGTTTACGTATAAATAAATGTATGAATAAGAGAGATATCATCTTCATTCCGAGCTCTTGTTGAGGCTCACTGAGGCAGACACCACTTATCTCTGTGACTGGCCTTTTCTTTGGCAACCCCAATTCACTACTATTCACTGTACCGTACCGTTGTGGGTGCCAAGTGTCAGCAGCACGGGGGCCAATAACAACATACAAACCATCTTTCATACGCATATATTCAATAGTGTATCAAATACTAGTAACACTGAAATGATATATATAACGAATGCAAAATACTTACATCTAAATCAGGAACACCTCCTGCTCCTTGCAAACCTCCCATTGACGACATCATCTGGAAAGCAAAGTACAATATTTATGTTCAGCAATGTCCACACAATGTTCTTAATTCACTGTCGAAATTATAAACATTGCTGATGGTTAGTTTTCATGATTTCATTCGACAGCTATCACTGTGTTAAATGTATTTATTTCTTAATTCTGGGCTAAAAAAAATTGAGTTTGTCACTCGGAAAAATATGGTAATACTTTTTAATCGCATGAACCACAAACAAAAACATTTTTGTAAAACTGTTAAAAAAATTTCGCCCAATTATTCAATCAACTTCAGCGAATCATAAATGGGTTTTAGGAGAAACAAAATCTGTACAGTGCCATCTTTACACAGTGGCAGGTAGCAAATGCATAAAACATACAATGAGGCGCGCTATATCTTGCATACAGTAAAGTAAAGGTCCCTTTCCGCGTATTGGCAATATAGGGCTAGGCTTATATTTTTAAAGACCAATCGGCACTTAGTGGGTGATGTGGTCAGCATCTTGCGTACAGACCAAGGACAAAGTACATGATGGAGTAAACCGTCTACTGTAGAAAACAATAAGGACCTAGGGAGTCAGCCAGCATCTAGTAAACATAAATATTACAATAGCCAAGGTGTAGTAAGAACAAATGCCTAAATGACAGAAATGTTCTTTATACAACCCGGAGGCTGCCAGGGATGTATTCTAACCCCCCCCCCCCCCCCCCCCCCCCCCCCCCCCCCCCCCCCCCCACCCCCCCCCCCCCCCCCTACCTTTTCTGCTATTTATCAAATCAGTACAGCATCCCAAATTCACGAGGAGAGTTAAAGTTTAATTAACTCCATTTTTGCCGACGACAAAGTCCTCATGGCAGCTACAAACACCTGAATAATCTTAACACTGCAGCAAAAGCAAAAAACGTAAAAATAAACTGTTAAAAAACAAATTATAATTTCCAAGAACAGAAGTATCAATCAAAATATGCATTGATCGGCTGTGCACCATCAGAAGGCACACACAATATGTTATTTGATGTCTATTTATGGAAATTAAGGTCAGCAGCAAGCGCAGAAACTAAACTGGCACATACAAAAACAACCTAGTAAGGATTTAGAATAACAATCTGCATGAATAAGACCATGAAAGAGGGAAATGTTTTAATAAAAGAAAATATATACAAAGGCCACTAGCAACTAATGATTCTGAACCTGTTACAAAATTGACCAAACTTAACCAACAACTTTACAACAACAACCAGACAAAACAATTATCCATCATACTAAGATTATATGCAAATAAAACATCAGCAGAATTAACAATACATCCAGAGTTGAGTTAAAAACCAACATCACAGCACTCTGGGAATTCCCATAAGCACAAAGTCCTAATCATCCAATTCAGATGGTACCGGCAGCACTCTTCCTTCCTTCCTCGCGTTCACCAGCTGTACACTCTGGCGGAAGGTTCTGGTTGCTCGTCCACTACTGAACTGCAGTCCTGTTCCAGAACCTGAGTGTTGCGTGTGCATCAGTTTTACAGATCTCATTCTCTTGAATACAGACTGTCGGTTCCTTGCCTCTCCGGCAGATGCACTCCGACTTCAAAGGAAGCTCCCCAATTAGTCGACTCTTACGACATGCTTTTGGGAAGGCAGTGAGTCTATTCTTGTTTTCCCCACAATGGGGCCCCGGAACCCACACGGGGACGGCAGCACTCTGATATGTCCATCTTGTCTTTTCACTGAATAATGAGTATCAACCGTAAACCCTGGTCACTCCCTGCCACACCACATTATTCATTAAATCAGAAACTGGTACAAACATTAAATGCAGCATACACCGAACAAAGACCATTAAGACAAGTGTACACCTAGGCCCAGATGACAGACTAACCTCATCTAGATTAAAATCTTCATTGTTTTCTGCGTCAGAGTCATCCTCATCCTTCCATCTGTTGAAGTCAGTCTTTAGGTAATGTACCTGGTAGACACCATAAGAGACATAAATTCCTAAGTGTTGACTGGTATTAAAAGAAGTAGATGTAATTAAAAACACACTAGACAACATGAAAATGTCAAGCTTTAGTGAGCTGTACCTGCTGCCGGCCAAAAGACAGAACCTTTGTGGTAAGAAACATGATGTACAGAGGATTTTGAAGTGAAATTCTCTGACAAAGAATTCCATTCTCACTGTCCAAGGTTCTGTGATGAAAATAACATTATAGCATGGCTACCCGAGAATGCTCTGGCAATAAATATGTAATAAAATGATTTGATCAATTAAATGTGTTAGGAAAACAAGCAGTTCTTTTTTTAAATGTTTCTCTAAACTTGATGTTTCATTTAGTTAGTTAGCTGACAGATTATCCTCATTGTACGTCGAACCACTCAGTCCATAAGTGCTCTGATCCCCTCCTTAGTAAATCCTGCAGCGTGTAGCGCCTAACGACACCAGTTCTGTGTTGGCTTATTCTTCTTCTTTGACTATCTGTGTAGTGTTCTCGTTTGGAGAAACTCCGTTTAACATGTTCTTGCAGTCTGACCATGGCTGCAGATTCACAGTTCTCAGTTGGTTCACGCAAACGTAACTCTCTTTAGAGCATTCAGTATGCCGTTTCATTTACAAGACATAAAAGCAGAATTACAATTCATGCCAATATATAAAGCACAAAATACACATTAATGTGGAAATAAAAAGACAGAAGAAACAGGACGCAAACGAGAAACCCTATGATGAATGTTAAATAAGAGAGGCCAGGACAGCTAGATTGAATCTCATCCACAATACTGAAAAGATTGGTCAGGATAGCAAGGTGATATAAACTGCACAAAAGGGAGATGATGCACTTTAATTTACACACAAAAAAGACGATTTTAGAAAGGATTACAGCAAATCAAGAATAGCATACAAATTAATTTATACATTTTCTTTTACATCAATACGTGTGCAGTATTTTTATTATTTGTATTGTGATTGTTTTAAGCTGAGCTGACAAATTTGCATCTTTAGTGAGGTCTCCCTAGGTCAATACAATCCATCAAGACAACAAAGCTTCTGGGTCAAATGCTTTGTCATACTATATAAAAAGAGAAAATGCATACTTTTTTACAATCCTTTAACAAGCGAGGCCAAAACCCTCGTGATGATTCTTTCTTCGTGAGGACAAAAAACACTTCCCTCTCTGTGACCTGGAATTTTGAGGTCTGAAAGACGGCAAATTACAACAGTATATCATCAAATATATGCACATGAACAGTTTTCACAAGTGTATACTATATTTAAAGCTATTTTTGCATTCTTTTCCAGATACCTGATCCAAACTAATATTCTTCAATCTGTAAAATTCTTTTGCTTGGGTAATTATAAAGAACTCGTTTAAAATATGTTCCATCTATTCAGACTTTACCAAAACCAAAGTCTTTACTACTTCTTTTAAAGCTTCTGCTTCAGCACTTATGGCAAAATATGCCTGCTGCTGTAGCATTGATATTAATTTAATTTGAAGCGTCAAGTGCAGACAGATTTCTACAATAACACACACAAAAACTTACTAGGCATATTGTCTTTCAAGATGAAACAGACAAAAAAAAATGATCTGGCTCCATAAAGAATCTTTTTGTTCACCAGCTGTAAACTGGCTGAAAGTTCTGGTCGTTCATCCACTTCTATACTGCAATCCTGTTCCAGAACATAAGTGCTGCATGCACATCCGTTTTACTGGTGTGATTCATCAGTAATCAGACTGTTGGTTCCTTGCCTCTCAGGCAGATGCACTCAGACTTAGAAGGAAGCTCCCAATTACTTGACTCTTACAACACTTTTGGGTAGGCACCCATATGCAGACTGGTCGGCTCTCAAGGAAATGCAGAGGCAAGAACACGGACATTGCCTGTTTTACATGTAAACAATGGTGATCGTTTGCACCAACAAAATGTATATGCATCAATACAATTTAACAACTTCATCAAGTAAAAAACCGCTATGCTTACATCAGAGTCTATTTCCTTGTTAAACTCTATCAGTACTTCATGTTCTGTGTTTCCTGGACCACCTTTGCCACGGAAATGCAGACTATCATCCTTGAGTGTGATGGTAGGATTTTTACAATTTTCTAACTGGATAGTTAGAAAAATTTTGTCTTTCCCCTGTGCCCACATAACTGGTGGAGGCGGCAAATGTCTGAAATGGCACAAAATGTATACAAGTCAAAATACACTGCAACTTTTATCCATAAATTACATGTGCATTAACTGCTTTTGAAAGACTTAACTTTTATCTGATTGTAGAAACCACTAGAGCATTTAGAGTTTACAGCTGGTGAATCCGTAGAACTACACTCCGATAAAATAATACTAATACAGTCTTTAACTAAGCAACATTACACTTGTAAAACTGAATTATCATGATGCCTGGGTGATCTATAGGTAATGTGTGCTTATAACTTAAACACTGTGTTGTTCTATCCAAAATGACAGCTCCCTATTTTGGTTTTTGTGTGTACGTTTTTTTGTTTTGCTTATTCAATAATCAACAAGGGCTAGGATCCCTCTCGTCCCTGCGTCTTTTTAAAAAAATAGCTTTTACACCCATTTCTGGCTCCACAGTATGGATTATTATATAAAATATATGAACGTTGTGGTGTAGCGGTTAGCCTGTGGATTTAAGGTCGCAAATTAGAATTCAAAACGAATCTGGGGTCTCCCCCCCCCCCCCACAAATGACCCAGCCTTAAACAGGTACAGAGTTAAGTAATGGAAAGCAAAGGCGGATAGCGTGATGTTGATCACACAATACAGGCAATATAGATCTCGCACTATAGCCCTAAAGGTGCGAAAAAGTGCCCTATGATTGTTTTTCACTTATATATGTATATGATATGATATGTATGTATGTATAAAGAGAGTTCGGATATCTTCCGAATAACGGTCCCAAATTATCGAGGCAGAAAATATACTGAATAAACAGAAAATATGGTTCTCCTTTAAATTACGGCCTGTTAGAGTGGAAAAGGCACGAATCACAAAACAAAGTGAGGTCAAAATTATCAGATATAGTGGCGGTCATTAGGGTAAGTACTCGACGTTACATGTGTTACCCTAACCCTACCCCAAACCCTAGCCGTATGATGACAACAGGGCACTGCACGCTGTCTATCGCCAACACACTGTAATTAGGCTCTCCTGTAAACTACGGCCGGTAGATAACAGTAGACGGCCGGTTAGTCGGAGTTCTGTCCCTTGGCGACAGTGCAATTACAGAGTGGAAAAGGCACGAATCACAACACAAAGTGACTTCGACATGGCTTGCAGGCCCCGCACCGCGACTCAAATTAGCGACCGCGTTCAATTACCGCTTCTTGCAATGCATTACGGAGTGGAATATAGGGAACGAAACAAGTGACATAATTACTGTGTGTTGGCGATAGACAGCGTGCAGTGCCCTACTGTCATCATACGGTTAGGGTTTGGATTAGGGTGTGGGTAAGGGTTAGGGTTTGGTGTAGGGTTAGGGTTCCTACTATGAGTTTGTGCGAAGACGAGATGCGGCGACACTAACCGTAACCCTAACCCACACCCTAACCCTATGATTATAGCAGGGCAGTGCACGTTCTCTATCGCCAACACACAAAAATTGTGTCAATTGTTTCGTTCCCTCCTTTTCCACTCCGTAATTGCACTGTAGCCAAGGGACAGAACTCCGACTAACCGGCCGTCTACTGTTGTCTACCGGCCGTAGTTGACAGGAGAGCCAGTAATTTTGTCATTTGTTTCGTTCCTTCTTTTCCACTCCGTAATTGCACTGCAGCCAAGGGACTGAACTCTGACTAACCGGTCGTAGTTTAGTAGTTTAAAGAAGAGCTGAAAATATACCCTAACAGGGCCTTAGTCACGTGTCAATTGCGCACTTCCAGCGTCTTGAATTGTGCGCTTCCGCCACCGCATCCCCCACGCGGCGTGGATTGGGGCTAAACTAGATGGCTGGGACTCACGAGCAGCAGCTACCACATTTCCTGTAGCTGCCTTGATTTTATTTGCTCGTGAGTCCCAGGATACTCTCGGCGGTGGCGGTATAGTCCCCGGAAGTTTGCAACTGACACGTGATTGAGGCCCTGTTAGGGTAAATTTTCTTGCCTCGATAATTTGGGACCATTATTCGGTAGATAGCCGAGAGTTGATTTGAAACCTATTCATGTTGCGCATGTAATTGAGTGCTATGAACATTATCATGTCATATAATGGTCACTAAGTACTGACCAATGAATAAAAGCATATGCTTCAAGTCTGATGATGGCACCAGTAAGTCTTGACTGATTGTATATATTCATCTATAGTTTCCCTTGAGTGCTGATGTTTCTTTCATGCTTTTTTACTTCTTTATAATGTTATTGCCACACTGACACAAATATATATATATATATTCATTCATTCAGTAGCATGTCCCTCGCGGAACCTCGCTGCCATAACAACCCTCCGGAAAACCTTCCTATCATGAGCAAGATGTCCTGCGTCTGATACACCCATCTGGAGATCATCTGCCACATCCTGCACCCATCTTCTCCTTGGCCTTCCTCTCTTCCCAGGCATGTACCCCTCCATTATTGTTCTCTCTAGACTTCCATGACGTTTCAAGTGACCAAAATATTTCAAATTTCTTTTTGTTTTATTGTCTTTACTAGCCAACCTTCTTCAATATTCAGCTCTTGAAGTATGGATGCATTTGTTCTTTTCTTTACCCAAGATATTCTTAGAACCTGTCTGTAACATTTATATTCAAATGCATTTATGCGCTGTTCCGCTTGTTTAGTAAGTATATTATATATAAACAATCTCTTAATATAAAATATTTATACGTAGTTCAAAATGCTTTTTAAACTAAACGCATAATCATGGCAAATGGGGAAGACGACTTGACTGTTCATTGCAAAAAGAAGAAAGCCCATGAGGTGAATTCTGATTCACTCAACTCAGTGATATCAAGTTGTCTCATGCTCATCGTGGTGACATCGGCCGTAGCGCAGATTATCTGAGATAGCAACTATATCAGTTTGACTTGGCGGAGAAACAACACTGTGGAAACTAAATGTATTCCAATAACCTATAACAAATATAAAGAGAAGATACTCACGAAGCATTACTAGAAGAATTCATTGTAAAACGGCGAAGATAAAAGAAATGAAGTCGACACGCTGAAACGGAAAAGTCGAATTGTTCGCAACACGCCGCAAACAAACGCAACTGCGCATGCCGGTCAAAATGTAGAACAGGCAATGGAGAATTCCAGAAACTTGACGACTATAGAGGGGAATGTTCCTTATTTATTAATATCTTGACTGTAATGAAAGAATTATATAAATATCGGGCTATGCTCAATAAAATTTGCTTGTTTTTCTATATATATTTGTAGACGGTCTACCCATTTTTTATGAAAAAGAGCGTTTCGTGTTATAAATCATGTTTTTGTGCGTTTAGACAAGAAAGAGAATTCTTAAAAGCTAAATAAATCCTATCTTGATATACGGAGGTGAATCATGGACAATTGGTGAATGAGTGAAAACTCATTTGGAAGCTATGGATATATGGTTTTATATACAAATGATGAGAATACACTGGACAGATAAAAAGAGTAATGAAGACGTATTGAAAGAAACTGAGTCAGAAGATAACCGATTGGCCACATCAGAAAAAGACAATCTACATTCTTTGGTCATGTCATGAGAAGGATAAAACTGGACTGCATCGTGACAGCTAGAGGGTGAGGACAGGCAGAGAGAGAGAGAGAGAGAGAGAGAGAGAGAGAGAACAGATGCTGGACAGTTTGACATCATGACGTGGAAGATCATCTGTACAGAGTTGATTGAAAGTATACGATACTGAAGGATGTGGATAGACTTGACTACCAACGCCACACGGCATGGACTTTAAGAAGAAGACAAGAATGAGTTATGACCAGTTCTGAGATCTGGTACGCTAGGTGGTAAGTTGGGAGGGCTTCCACAGCACTCTGTGACGAAGGAGTCAAGTGATTTACCTCGCGTTTTGAAGGTAGTGGGTTCATTTCATGGACATTGTCGTTCGATTCAGGGGTGCTAATTTTTTCTAATGTTCCTGGGGATCACCACATGAAGCTACGGAATTCGCGCTTTATGTCACGCTGTTGACAGACACCTGTTCTGCAGAGAGCACCCAAGCCGCATGGAATATAACCCAGATCATCTCGACTCAATTCTAATTGCACTCCACACTAGTACCGTCTAAAGGCAAGGGTCCGCTTGACACTTGCGCGGGGCCCCACGAGCATAGGAATCCCATGCTAATCTGTGTAGGTCAGATAAAGTAAAAATGACCCTTGTCCACACCTTCAGACTTGTTGAGCGTATAGGGCTAGACCAGTCAGCACTCGGTTGGTGAATGTTGTTACACCGACTGAAAAAATCAATTTTGGGTGGCGCAAGCTGAAGACACTATTGGACATGCGTGCAGGCTTGTTAAGTTTAGGCGAGGAGATGAGTGAGTCAAAGTGTCCGATCAGGTTCAGACTTGTGTAGAGTTCGAATCACTTCGGGACATGAGTGCAGGGACTGGCCAGCTGGTGCTGCAGAATCAGAAGCTATTCGTTTTCTTCTTCTTTGCGTTCACCAGCTGTAAACTCTGGCGGAAAGTTATGGTTGTTCATCCACTTCTGGATTGCAGTCCTGTTCCAGAACCTGAGTGTTGCGTGTGCACCCGTTTTACAGATCTGACTCATTTGTATGCAGATTGCTGGTTCCTTGCCTCTCAGGCAGATGTACTCCGACTTCGAAGGGAGCTCCCAATTAGTCCCCGGAAATCAGAAGTTTAACAAATGTTTTTTTTTAATTTTTTTTTTACGTATCCAGAAACCATGAGTTGTAAACCCTTTGGCTCGGTACTATAGATATCGCAACCCTTCGGCATTGATTCCATTATAGGTACCGTTAATCTGCAAGAAATGTGGCTTTTCTGCCTACCTCTGGGAGTGAACCCGGACCACAAGGAGTTCGTCACCCGGCCGCAGCGAAAGTCAGGTTTAACCAACTTCGCTAGAGATTTGTTCATGAAAATTCCCACCCAGATGATGTGATTGTCTATACAGATTGTTCTGTGTTGAGGGGCAGACGAAGTGCATATGAGGTTCATAGCGAAGGCGAATGGATGTCACTTGGTGCAACAAAGCCTGGCATATGATATCACAACGTCTAGTTTGAGAATGGAGGTGGAGACAGTCACTGCTGCCTTGCGCTGGCTTGAGAATCAGCTGTACACACACGCCGTCATTGTGACTGATTCACAGAGCATGGTGGAGACAGGCACGCTCCGTGCAGAGTGGCAAGCATCACTTCATAGGTCCCGCGTAGTTAGCATCATTTGGAAATTTATCAAGGTCATGCCGGTGTGTTGGGAAATGAGCAGGCAGATAGACTAGCCAGTTCTGCACCACCTGGTGGTGAACTGATGTATAATAGGCTGGATGTTGTGAGGACCCTTTGGGAACGAGTGAACAGTGCTGTGGCACAGATAGATCATTACGGTCTGAGGAGAATGGCACTGCGAGGAGTTACCATGGGATCTGACTGACGCTGGACACTCATGGGAGAGGCGAGACGGATATACAATCAGACTGATACTATAGGAATTTGAACTCTTCGCTTGCTGCTGAATATGGGGACGGAACGCTTATGGGGATGCCTGAGTGCTGTGATGTCGATTCCTAATTCAAAAATCAACAATAAAATCACTTAAATGAAGTATTTATGAGAGAAATAACACATCTGTATAGTTGTGACGGAATATGATTGCCTGCGATGACACTTTCTCTCCCCCTCCCCTCTTCATCTATCTATCTATCTATCTATCTATCTATCTATCTATCTATCTATCTATCTATCTATCTATCTATCTATCTATCTATCTATCTATCTATCCATCCATCCATCCATCCATCCATCCATCCATCCATCCATCCATCCATCCATCCATCCATCCATCCATCCATCCATCCATCCATCCATCCATCCATCCATCCATCCATCCATCTATCTATCTATCTATCTATCTATCTATCTATCTATCTATCTATCTATCTATCTATCTATCTATCTATCTATCTATCTATCTATCTATCTATCTATCTATCTATCTATCTATCTATCTGTCCATCCATCGATTCATCCATCCACCCGTCCGTCTGTCTGTCTGTCTGTCTGCCTGTCCGTCCGTCCGCCTTTCTGTCTAATTATCAATCAATAAATCGAATCTCTTTCTATCTTTGAATCATTAGATGTAAGAAACAATTACTTAAACTACAGATCTTTCCCGTGACAATGTATGGGTGCAAATCATGACCTTTGCCACGTTACTGATGCAGCGAGCTTACAATGCTAGATCCCTTGACATGCAATGCAGGGGGAAATCGAGACATGAATGTTACAGATAATGCTCAGAATACTTCGTGTGAAGAGATGAAGGAGGATGGGTAGGTCAACGTAGACTACAATCTCTAAGGTAGAAGAACACATAAATCAGAATTAATTATTAGCAAAATAGTGTATAAGAAATTCAAATTGTTTGGCCACAAGAGTAGTTCAGAAACAACAGTACAGGAGAGCGCGCTTCCTGAAAGATGAAACAAGAGCTAATCAAAACATCAGTGGATGTTGAAAGATACACTTAACAAGATAAAAAGAGTAATGAGGATGTGTTGAAAGAAACTGACCCATAAAGAGAACGTATTGCCCACATCAAAAGGAGGCTCCCTGTGTGGGTTCCGGGGCCCTATTATAGGGAAAACAAGAATAGACCCACTGCCTACCCAAAAGCATGTCGTAAGAGTCAACTAATTGGGAGCTTCCTTCGAAGTCGGAGTGCATCTGCATGAGAGGCAAGGAACCAGCAGTCTGCATACAAATGAGTCAGATCTGTAAAATGGATGCACACGCAACACTTAGGTTCTGGAACAGGACTGCAGTCCAAAAGTGGATGAACAACCAAAACTTTTCGCCAGAGTAAACGCGAAGAAGAAGAAGAAAAAGGAGGCAAATATATATTCGCTCGCCGTGTCATTGGTGGGAGAAAACGAGTACATCGTGATGGTGGGACAGTTAGAGGGGTAAAGTGGCAGAGACAGACCGAGACAGATGATCTCATGACATGGAAGATCATTTGTCAGAACTGAATGAAGAACAAATGGGACAGAAGGTTGTGGATAGACATGACAACTAATGTCACACACCATCGACTGTGAAGAAAAAAAAAAACAGCTATGAAGAATCGAGTCTATTAGACGAGTGTTGATGCTAGCAAGACTTTCCACCATCAAGTGCAGTGCTACCGGTATGTGTTGTGCGGCCCCATCGCAGGAAACACAAGAATGGTCTAACTGCTTCCCTAACAAGCATGTCGTAAGAGTAGACTAACTGGAAGCTTCCTTCGAAGTCAGAGGGCCTCTGCCTGGGCGTCAAGGAACAATCAACTGCACACAAATAAACCAATAAAACGGATGTTCATGCAAAATCAGGCCCTAGCACAAAGCCAAAAGTTCAAATGAACAGACAACCAGGACTTTCTGTCGGAGCTTAAAAGAGGAAGAGAGAAATACGGTGAAGGCTGGCGTCGTCAAACATGCTTCTGCATATTTCACTATGTTCAAAATACGTATCATATCACTTGCCAATGTCTTTCCACACAATACTAAATGGTTGTCAAGAATATTCTCTCTCTAAATTCTATAGCCTTAGAGCCAAGTTAGAAGTCTCCAGTTCTAATATTTTAGTTTTAACAAATGCCAGTGAACGTCGAAGAATCCAAGAGATACGGAGAGACAGTTAAATGCATTCGAAAACATATGCCTGAGGAAAATGATAAACATAAAATGGGATGAAAATGAGAAGTAAAAAAATAAGAGTTATTCTAGATAACCACTAGTATCAACAATAAAAAAACATAAGATGGCGCTATAATAAACACATTTTGAGAAGAAACTAACAGAAAATCCACAAAGAGGCACTCAAGGTATTTGGATAATAATCCATGTTTTGACATGACACGTGTTCTTGATTTTCAGATTTTTGATATCTTTCCTCACAATTGTGAGCAGAAAGTCATTAATTTCCTGGATCTGCTACTGGCATAATTCTATTTAATATTCTAACAAAAATCATACAAACGCCGATCCACTTAAACGCAAATCTATTGCACACACACGCGCGCGCGCACACACACACAAAGAGAAAGAGAGACACATACACAAAGAGAGAGAGAGAGAGAGAGAGAGAGACACACACAAGAGAGAGAGAGAGAGAGAGAGAGAAAGAGATAGAGAGTGAGTGAGAGAGAGATAGAGAGAGAGAGTGAGTGAGAGAGAGAGAGTGAGAGAGAGAGAGAGCTACGGCAATAAGCATCTTCTTATAAACAACAAACTCGAGATCCTTATTCTTCATCTTCGCGTTCACCGGATGTAAACTCCGGGGGGGGGGGGGGGGGGGGAGTTTTGATTGTTAGCCAACCTCTGGACTTTAGTCTTGTTCCAGAACCTGAGTGTTGCATGCACATCCGGTTTACACATCTCTAATTTAGTTGTATGCAGATCGTTGATTCTTTGCCTCTCAGGAAGATGCACTCCGACTTTGAAGGAAACCCCCTAATTATTCGACTCCTGCGACATGCTCATCATGTTACTTTATGTATTTCTTTTTACCAGGACTTTTCTACCTATAAAGAAAGATGCCGGTAATGACCACAAGATGCCTAAAAGGTAGATAAGTGCTTTGCTGAAAAAAAAAGTAAACATTAAAAAAATCGTCACATTCAACCAGCATCCCCTAAGGGGAAGCTTTAGGTTATAATTATGACCAGGTTATGTGCCCCATTTAAAAATGGCTTAGCATTGCACGCCACCAAGTAGCCCTGAAAAAGACTCCTATAGTGTTGATGCGATCAAGGGAGATGGACCCAAATAGTGTCCCGACCGGCGCTGAAGTCGTCTACTTGCTAGCCAGTGGGGGACCCTGTCGCCGATGATTCCCAAAAATGTGCCAGTGTCACAAAAACCATACAACCCCCCCCCCCCCCCCCCCCCCCCCCCCCCCCCCCCGCGTTAGATTAGTCCACCTCTATGCAAATTATCTGTATTCAAATATGGACCATTCCACCAAAAGTCCTTCTTTGGTAAGCATGGGTCAGGATGTAGGTAAAGGAACCTTGTTCAATCCTAAATCTATTGGAAGTCAGTTATGTTATGAATCCACTCCCATGTAAGTGATTTCTAAGAGTAGCCAAACTACAGCTTGTTTTGCGGAAGGAATCCTTCCTGCTTCTGGCTTGGGCAAGTTTTGAATTTGTGTCATCATTCGAGACACAGAGCCCATAGTCAGCAGACGTTCTAACACCTTCATTGTCAAGTTAATTTTATATCTTGTTCGAAAGTCACCGTTTCAACTGGGAACTTCAAAATAGCATGGGTAAGCTGTATTTTAATTACCTTAGTGAAGTCATATTTCCCTGCTGCAGCGCCTAGACGGGGGTGGCTATGGATCCCTAGCTGTACACCACCTCCATGTAATTCAAATTGCAGCGGTAACCCAACTGGAGAGTTTTACTATCACTCAAAGGGAAGATGTCCCTTATATTTGTCCAGAGACCGGCCAACCCAACTGGAATCTTGCATCCTTTTTAAAATGACATGGAAGGGGCAGTTTCTGTATAACTCTTGGAGGTAAACATCAGGCTAGTTTGGGGAGAAATTGTCTTCTGTATTTATATTATGCTCGACTTGATAAATATTTCATGATCCATTGTATGCCTGCATTTGTTAGGTTTTCTTGAATGAGAGGAATGCAGTCGATCTTATTCTTGTGCTTAGCATCACTGTTTTCACTGGAGAAGTCTGGGGCATGGCTATTCATCGTGCTAAAGTACATCAAGAAATAATCCTTGTCAGGTCTATTCTTTTTCTAAGAAGGCTGATGACTGATATCTGAGCAAAAACTGAAGATGGATGATGGGGAGGAATAGTAGTAAGTGATAGTATTTAATAGTTGGCTAATAAAGGTTTCATTGTACTATATACTCAGGATGTGTGAGCTATGATCCAGTGAACGGCTGATTTAACTGGAACCTGTGTCTGGATCAACAAGAAAGATCCACCAACAAAAGCTACAAACTCAATCCATCATCCCTAATACCTTACCCAGGTAAAATCACTTTCCTCTCTGCCAGTGACTTCATCAACTCTGCAAGCAGTGACAATGGGTCACACACCAAAGAAGCCAGATGAAACTACCACCTTGGCATCCAGAGGGCCAAATCTAAAGTGTTGCCACAGCCGATTGCATACAGAGAACATAAATTGTAACTTTTAGAGGGCCTATTTCATGTTTAACTGCCAGTGACACTGCCTTTGTCAAAATTGGGCAGTGATTTATTAAGATGTGAATCCTTCCAGTGGAATTCTCCAGAAGAATCAACACGTGGGAAAAGGTCAATTTTTTTTAATTGTTATTAATAACAAATGTAATCACTGGCATCACTTGTTATTTAACACTGAACGCTCTTCCTCTCATGGTCTCCCCCTTAGCCAGGCAGAGAGACTTGGGAGTTACAATGACCCCAAGAGCTCTTGATGACAGTACTTGAAAGGGTCTCTCATGTCAGACCAATCAAGAGATCAAAGCCACAATACCTTAGCTACTGAAAGGGTCTCTCATGTGAGACTAGTCAAGGGATAAAAGCCACAGTACCTTAGCTACTGAAAGGGTCTCCTGTCAAACTAGTCAAGGGATCAAAGTCACAGTACCTGAGATACTGAAAGGGTCTCTTATGTCAGACTAGTCAAGGGATCAAAGCCACAATACCTTAGCTACTGAAAGGGTCTCTCATGTCAGACCAATCAAGAGATCAAAGCCACAATACCTTAGCTACTGAAAGGGTCTCTCACGTGAGACCAGCCAAGAGATCAAAGCCACAGTACCTTAGCTACTAAAAGGGTCTCTCATGTGAGACCAGTCAAGCAATCAAAACAACAGTCTCATAGCTACTGAAAGGGTCTCTCAAGTCAGACCAATTAAGGGATCAAAGCCAAACCAAAAGAAACCCAACTCTGCTTCCTTGCAATACAATGGCTTGGGAAAGCAAAACTTGACAAACCCTTGTCGAAACTGGATGTACTGAGCCACATGCTTGATAAAACAGTGCAAAATAACTTGCTCTGATGAAGGTGATGCAAAAAAGATTCAACTCTGAAGACTGAAATACAGATAAAGAGAGAATAGGTACATGCATAAATATAAGCATTTCAATTGCTCCATTACCCGTGTGGGTTCCATGGCCCCATTTGGGGGGAGGGAGGGGGGGGGGGACTGAATAGACCCACTGTCCCCCTAAAAAAGCATGCTGTGAAAGTTGACTAATTAGTTTTGTTTTCTATGAAGTCGGAGGAGCACCTCTGGGTGAGAGGCATAGAACAACAATCTGAATATAAAGTCCGGAAATAAATGAACAACCATTAACTTTTGCTGTATTTACACCCGTGAATGCTAAGATATAGAAGAAGAACTGCTCATGTCAACATGTGAACGCAACTAATGAAACAAATTATGTACAGAATATAATAACTGTTTTTGTCACCAATACAAACACAACATCACAAAGGTAGTAATGAGACTTGTGCTTTTTAACATTTTCATCCCCCAAAAATGAATGATTTGGGGTGGGATTTTTCAACCACAGAAATTAAACTCTTTCGGTATCTTCTTCTTCTTTCATTCGCCTGAAATAAGTTGTCTATATCAGCAGTTTTGTCTCTTGTATAAATTTCACTGTCGTTGTTAGTTCATTCAGTGGTCCATAGAGTTTACGTTTCACTGTTGTTCTTTCTGGCCAAAAGGTTTGCCTTAATGTGTCAAATTCGGTGCAGTCCTGGAGTACATGCTCTGCTGTCTGGGGCACCTTTCCATAAGCAGGTGCAGATGGCTGATACACCTATCTTGAATTTTGTATACATGTAGTTAAGTAATCGGTTGTGCCCTGTTCTGAGGCAGAGGATAATGACTTGTTCTGGTCTGTCCATAATAAAACAGTCGTCTTGTGCTGGGGCTGGTGGTTTCCTGATCGATTTAATGATTCTTTTCTTTTGGTGGTATGTGACTGGTACATCCGGCTGCACTTTTGTCACACCTTCCCCTGCCAGTTGTTCAGCTTTCTCATTTCCAGGGCTCTTTCGGTATGAAGCAGCTCATAGTATATTTATTAGTTTCTATAGACATGATCTTCAACTATTCACAACTCCATATGCTCTATCTGTTAACCCACTCTGTCATCTTACTGTTATTTTAACTCCATTTGTCTCCTGATGTTATTTTTATTTCTTGGGGCCCAAACATGTATTACTGAAAATAACACAGAAATAACCAGGTGGGTAACCTTTAAGGCCATAGTAGCCGTATATAATAAACTTTCTATACATGTCAATCAATACACATCTATCTGTTTATTATATATTAGTTAAAGTAACATATTCTTAGGAATTAGCAAGTAAAAGTAATAATCTTCTGGTATCTAAAGAACTGAAAGTACCTAAAATGTCTTTTTTTTTTCTTAACACCGGTTTTCTCGAGCTAATACAAAGTTATGGTCATCAGCTGAAACTGTGGTAAAACCAGTGGTTTGTGTATTCTGGCTAGGAGGATTGTTTGTTTTCATCATCATCTCTCCCCATGTGGGTCCTGGGGCCCTGTTTCAGAGAAAACAAGAACAGACTCACTGCCTATCGAAAAGCATGTCATAAGAGTCAACTAATTGGGAGCTTCCTTCAAAGTCGGTGTGCATCTGCCTGAGTGGCAATGAACCAGCAGTCCGCACACAAATGAGACAGATCTGTAAAACAGATGCAAACGCAACTTAGATTCTGGAATAGGACTGCAGTCCAGAAGTGGATGAACAACCAGAACTTTCCGCCAGAGTTTACAGCTGGTGAATGCAAAGAAGAAGAAGATCATCATCATCCCATTGTGGCATTTATACATTACGTAGGGGCCTGCTGTCTATTTTTCCATTCTGTTCTATCCTATGAAATCTTTTCCATATCATGGATTTAATTCAGATCAGCACTTTTGCCTCTTCCTTTTATATTCCTCATAGGGTTTCTAATGGATGTCCACATTTCATTGTTTAGCTTTATTTTTATTCTGATTCCATGTTAAGAGAAAATCTGAGAGAAATAATTACATCCTTGTACACGCTTTACAATTCTGCAACAATCAACATCTATATATTCCAAAAATGGAAGCGACTGAGAACTTATTGGTCTATGCTAAATTCAGCAATGTCACTTCAGAATAACTGTTTCTTCATTTATTCAGAATTAGTTTAAGGAGACAGTTTTTACTTTATTACAACAATTTTCAGTATAAATATCATTCTGCTTTATCCATACCAATGCAAATATGTGGTTTATATGTAGAACTGACTGGCCACATCAGTAAAATCACACAATCATGTGCCTTTAATTCTTATTTTACAAGTAAAACAATTATAAATTGGTTTGTCCAGTTTGCTTTTATAATGGCTCCATGCTATATATATATATAGCATGAAATTTATAGATATCTGATACTACAAATGTCAGCTGCATAATCTTAACATAAGACGCAAACCATCCTCACAATTTATCGCCTGTTTGTGGTTTTACTAAACAATTTTACGTTCAGTAGTTTAAAGCTGCTTTCTGAATGATTTCACATTCACACAATTATCATCTCTGTGTAGGACCCTAGGCCTCATTTGTGGACTGAGAAGTGGGGTAGAATAAACCAACTGCCCTTTCCTATCATCTGACTAATCAGGGTTTTGCCCACCCAAGTCAGAGCGCACCTGCCTGAGAGGCGAAGAACCCACAGTCTACATACAAATAAGCAGATCTGCAAAACATGTGCAGGCAAAATTCATGCTTTGGAACAGAAATAGAAAACAACCAGAACTTTCTGCCGGAGCTAACAGCAGGTGAATGCTAAGAAGAAGAAGATAAAAATTATCAAAGTTTGGCATGCCAAATCACCTGTATGCCGAAATCATGAAACTGCGTTAATAATCCCTAAGCCATAGAGTCATCACTGACGACATAATCAATAAATAAAACCAGGATAAACTACGAGATTTACTGAAAATGGTCTTCCCATTTCCACACTGTTATTTAAGCAGTCCCTCTCCTTCATACAAAACGAATATAAAGTCTGACCTAACATTTACAGAAACATTCTGATTATAATAAAAATAAAAAATAACAATAACAATCAAAGAAACGCTACTACATTTTGAATGACTTATAAGTATCACTTACAAACATAGTTAACTGGATATAACAATAGTGCCTGTATTTCTGCATGAGAGATTCTCTTGACATGTTTAATTATGGCAACTGATAGACAAGAACTATGTAAAACAGTAAGTAAAGGACCCTTTTCACATCTTCAGGCGTATTGGGCACATAGGGCTAGACCTATATTTTTACAGACCCCAATGGCACTCGATGGGTGATGTGGTGAACACCAAGCCTGAAGGTAACAAATTTTGATTAGCAAATGCTTGCTGACTTGAAAAAAAAAGCACGGCAATAAAGAAAAATACCCCTTTTGGGCTGAACAAACTGTGCTTCCATTAAAACCATTATTTACTTTGAAATGTGTCTGCAAGAACATTTTTAATTTGTGCATACATGAAAATTAAGTCTTCTGACTTTATCACTGACAAAACAAGGTTAGAACAATGAGTAGTTAACAGTTCTTTTTTCACACTCTAGAACAGTGCTTTTCACCTGCATATGAGTATTAGCATATACAGCTATGCATGCTCTCTATCTCTCTCTTTCTCACAAACATACACTCACCCATACTAACATCAATTTTGATCTGGAGCAAACAAAATTCTTCCAAATGGAGAAGAAAACATTAGGTTTAAAAAATAAATTGTGCACACAGATTAAAGTTTGAGAAAATATTAATCTGAATAATGTAAGTCATTTTTCTAAACTAAAATGCTGGTTGCAGCATTTCTGAATAATATCTTTGTTAAAAAAAAAAAAAAAAAAAAAAAAAAAAACAAATAATAAATAAAAATAAAAAAAGAACTCAACAAAATCAAAATTAGACCAATACAATATTTTGGGCACAAACAAAAATAATTAAACTTGGTAAAGGAAAATATGAAGGATAAACGTGTAAGAGGAAGGCAACAGATTAAAAGAAAAAAAATCTAAAGATGAGTTGACAAGTAAGATTTCACCATCAAGGCAAGTCACCAAAGATCCATTACAGGCAACTTCTGTTGTGAAGATGGCATATCTTAATTTAATCAATGTACGATAATTTATGATTTCATTTTATAAACAGAATATTGAAATGAGACATATTCATTACTTATATAAAAAAAACAGCAACTAATAACATTCATAATCATAACTGTAAATGCCAAATCTTAATAAAGAGGAAATACAAATTGTTAATCAGTACTTGACAAATTTGAAAGCCAAAGTCTTGTTCTTAAAATAGTTCATTTGTTTAATTAACACATGCTGAAAGCTTAGGATGAGCTACAAAATAATCTGACAACTGACAAAAGCAGTGTTGCCACTTTGAATGTTTTACATCTAGATTTAGATGTTCTCGCTTACATTTAGATGGTGTTTTTGATGTTTAGATGGTAGATGGTTTTCTAGACGTTTTTCATTTGCAGTGAATTTATCAAATCTAACCTAAGAAACAGGATGGAATTTGACCTCTTAAATGCTATCTTGACAATAAAATTTGGCCTGATAAGAGTAGGAAAAGGCTGTTTCACTTATCAGCTCCCTAATTGGGTATTAAAAGAAATTGTAACAGCTAAAGCATACCAGAGTCATTTTGGATCTGAAGCTTCAACTCCATCATCCAAGCTAAGTTTATCCTGTGGATCATGTAAGGCACTTCAGTAAAGATAAGGACATGATTCTAAAAAGTAAGTCATATCAACTGCTATGTAATTTGTGACTCTTTCCATTTGGATGTTTTTTCTAGATGTTTTCCACTCAAATTTAGATGATTTAGATTTGACTCCATTTTGGATGTTTTTTGTCAAAGAAAAGTGGCAACACTAGAAAAAAGCACTCTTTTTCCATGGAACAAGTTTCCCCATGTGGATTCTGGAGCCCCAATTTAGCGACAGGGAGGGCAAAAGAACATAATTGCTACCCCTTAAAAAGCACATCATAAAAAGTGACTAAATAAGGATTGGCTGAAACTGCATGCATTGAGCTGAAAGGCGCAGGGCTAATTCACAACATTATGTGCCAACCGCCACTGGAAGGGAGAGTGCAGATGGAGAAGCTTAAACAAGTTTTCAGTGACAGGTACCCAATGTTTTATCTCTTGTTTCTTTCTTTTTTAGTTATCTTTTTAACAAAAAAATATATTTGCAGAAGAAAATATAAACAATGACAATGGTAAATACCCATACTAAAGCATAGTGAAGTTAATTTGTGGTTGAAATAAAAACATATTTAAAGAATTAAATTCAAGATTTTTAAAGAAAACATTTTGTACAGGCTAAATTCTATACTGTGTTTATTTTTACAGCAATTAAATCAACACTCTAATAATAAAACTAGCAAATCTGTGTTACTATAACCAAAAACAAAAGGTAGTAGGTAGGAAAAACACTGAAAAAAAACATTATTCCAGAATACCCAAATCTGAGACTGGTGGAGATATAAGCACCGTATTTCTTCTGGCAAGACACATGACAATGATGATAATTAAAAAAAAAGCTGTGGACTACAAAAATAGTTATCCTGGGTATGTGGTTCTTGTAAGATCAATATCCTAGCATATATATATATATATATGCATAAATATATTTATAAATATGTCTAAATATATATATATAAATTTATAAATGCATATATATATATATATATATATATATATATATATATATATATATATATATATATATATATATATATATATATATATATATATATATATATATATATATATATATATATATATATATATATAATACTACTGAAAAATAAAAGCCAGACAAAATCATTCTTAACCCACTGACAACCAAGATCCTAGCATATATATATATATATATATATATATATATATATATATATATATATATATATATATATATATATATATATATATATATATATATATATATATATGCATAAATATATTTATAAATATATGTCTAAATATATATATATATATTTATAAATGCATATATATATATATATATATATATATATATATATCATACCACTGAAAAATAAAAGCCACACAAAATCATTCTTAACCCACTGACAACCAAGATCGCACGTTTGGCTATCCACCAATGTTTACGCCTGGCTACCACGATGGCACCCCCCTGCAAGTGTATTTTTGCTTGATCTCTGTCTTGTTAAAATTGCGACTTTTGCAAATCATGTACTGAAGCAGTTGGTCCATTAACTTCTATATGTTTATTTCAGGCACACAATTCAGCAGTGCTTCAAGTAAATTTTCCACGAATTGTTTTGGTGAGCTCCCATGTCAATTACACATTAGGCGTATTTCATAATAGGACTGATCATTAGGGCCGACATGGTGGATCAATTCGGAGACTATTTATGATGCAGTGGGATATTGTCTTGATTGTTTTAAATCAGAGAGTGAAGGTGAAGATATCTCTGAACAGTCTGATTACTGCGACTGTCATAATTCTTATGAAGTGCCATTAAAAACATGGCCAAATCTGGAATACGACGTTAAGCTCTCAGCAGTGGTATGGTGTTCAGAGGTTGGTGTGTTATGCTGCATTAGATCGGGTAAACTGTTTCATGTGTGTGCTTCAGGTGTGTATTGTTAGATGTATCTGTTAGTGTTGATTGTGCATATTACGGCTCTGTAGCTTAGAGTTTAGTGAAAATCGTTTCACAATGCAATCATCAGCGTTTATTGCGGTACCATTCCTGCGATGCACATTTTGGGAAAAAATTGTTTTTGTGGCTTTTTTTAGTTTGACAATTCAGTCAAATTTTAATAAAAGTTCTTGGTGTAAAATGGTAAACAGTCGTTGAATTTGCATAATTTTTATTTAACAGTTAGACAGAGCTCTCAACCAGGAGTATTTCAGCCAAAAAATACATCAGTGTCAGAAATTTTTCGGCTGTCTTTTTTGCACCAATGTACAATCTTATGATAATGATGTCAAACAAGATTATTATACAGGTTTTATTCTAGAAATTTGTTTTCCATTCAATTTTGTGCAAATATACAAAATATGATGAGTTTATGTCAAACAGTTGTGAAGCTATAGCATGTTTAGTAGACCCTACAATACGTGGTATCTGGGAAAGTGCAAGGGTTGTCGGGGTTGGTAGTCAGCGAGTTTAATTCTGTGAACACAATAAAGTTCCCAAAAATGAATGACGGGCAGCTAGCTAAACAAAACTGATCAAACAGTCTACAGAATAAAGTACACCAACTGATGTCTAACTAACACTGTCATTTTCATTATGCTGTATACTATTGGCTGAATCTGGAAGTATCTGCTCCACCCCGTCATCACGTTTGGTTAACTGTTGCCTCCACATGTCAGCATAGAGGTTGCCTTTGTCAAGAAGTTCTTGGTGGCTGAAAACCAGAAATGCCGCTTTGAAAATGAACAAATATCATACAAGGAAACATTTTAAGAATGAATAAAAAAAACTTTTTTTTTTTTACAATTAAGAATTGCACACGTATTCCCAACTAACATTCTACCCGTCAGGAAAACTGGGAGTATTCGAAAAAAATTTGCCATTTTTGTGTGTGTGTGAGACGATTTGTTATCCCAAATATTTTACTTTTAAAATTAGGGAAGTCATTTTTATACGTGACTGGGTTCACCTGGGTCAAGATTTGACATGTGACTGCATACTAGTTAACTTCTTCATCTGGATTACAGTTTTAGTGTCTCTTCTAAAGGAGAAACCAGACATGAAAAGTGGAACCCTATTCCAGACCACAGGATCACAGTTTTAGTGTCTCTTCTATAGGAGAAACCAGACATGAAAAGTGGAACCCTATTCCAGACCACAGGATCACTATTGAGGACCCAGACATGATCAGAGCCACAACATCACACAACTAGGAACAACAAGGCCCCCAATCTTGGAACAACAAGCCACCACTCTTGGAACAACAAGGCCCCCACTCTTGGAACAACAAGCCACCACTCTTGGAACAACAAGCCACCACTCTTGGAACAACAAGGCCCCCACTCTTGGAACAACAAGCCACCACTCTTGGAATAACAAGGCCCCCACTCTTGGAACAACAAGGCCCCCACTCTTGGAACAACAAGCCACTACTCTTGGAACAACAAGGCCCCCACTCTTGGAACAACAAGCCGTTTAAGACACTGAACTTAGCGCACATAAAAACAAACCACAATTATAATCAAAGCTGTTCTCAGCATGGTTGTAAAGTAAGGTGAAGGACCAATTCCATGCCTTCAGGTGTATTAGGCATATAGTGCTAAAACTTTATTTTATAGACCAATTGGCATTCACTTGGTGATTTGGTCAAAATTACACTGGCAGTCTTTACTTCTCAGGACTTTACCTGGTAAACATTTAAGGCTGGGTTGATCTGGGAGCCATGGTCATTTTTGAATAAGAAGTCTGGCGCCATCAGATCTGTACCCATGACCATTGGATCCGCAGGTGAGCATCTAGTAGCTACACCATGGTGGCTCCCTCAGCAGGGTTGAATGTAGTCAAATATTTTGTTTCTAAAACCAAACGACACTAACGGCGCTCAGCTTAACACTTATGGATACATCAGCATTCTTCTCTGGCAATCATGATAACTAAGCATATGTCCCAAATATACATGAAAATGAACATGTCATTTCTATGACATGTATACTCCTGACAAAAATATTACAAAAACAAAAGGCACAGTACATTCACAGAAACTTACGTGCCCATCTCTACGATTTCGCCTTCATTGAGTACTATAATCTGGTGGGCGTGAATAATTGTAGACAGGCGGTGAGCAACAATAATGGTAGTTCGGTTCTCACACACTTTGGCCAGGGATGCCTGAATGCTGCGTTCAGTTTTGGTATCAAGAGCTGATGTGGCCTACATAATGATAATAATACATTCTGTGTGGTCTGTGCATATTCATTATAGATTCATACAGATTGGTACATTAAAAAAAAAAGCTTCTGGCCAAGATGGAGGAAAGGTTTGGCAGAATGATTCGCTTCGAAGTTATTTTTGCTTCCGACAGCGCTGTCGTAATGCAGTTTCCACATAAGGATGGAAGTCTGCAGTTTCGCTGCCTGAGCTACTGAGTTTAGTGCCTGGTTGCAGCCCTGTGAGCTGTGTTTTTCCTGTGTGAATGCCTTTCATTAGTGCAGCGGTTGTTTCGTGGTATTCATGGCCAGTAGCCGGTTGACGAGTCAGCTGGTGAAATACATTATGTAATAATTGTATGTTCATCTAGTTATTAACTTATCGTTCCCGACTACTTCAATCAACGACAAGCTGCATTTCTGGTGGTGGCTGTTGGCTTTGGCACCTCCAGCAACTGATATACTCATTTACTGCATGCACATGTTTCTGGATTGTTCCTGGACTAGTAGTTTGTAAACCAGTTTTTCAATTGCAACAATGAGGGACATTTCATTTGATTCGTACCGCCACAGGAATGTAGCGACTACGGAGAAACCCGACTGCAATGATGTTGAAACCTCAGCTACGACTACGATATTAAAAAAGAATATATATTTACACTCTGGAACTGCCTTCTGAAGATTTTACACCTCAGTTGCAAAAAATCCACCAGTAAACTAATACAAACAGACTGGCTTTCTTTTGTTCTGCTCTGTTACTATAAATTGTCTTAAATGCACACAAGAATATTTACACTACTGTGGAAAAACAAACTGAACGTGTGTGCTAAGGGAAGAAATTTTTTTCAATTTTCAGGAATTAAAAAGTGAACATTTAAAAACTAAATGCATTATAGAAGGAACACAGTTAATTCTCTGGAAATGTGTTAGAGGAAAAGAAGGTAATTTAACAGAGAACACAGGGGTCCCATATGCTTCCATACATAGGAAAAATAAACATGTCACCAATGCCATTACAAGTATAACTTCAGCTGTGCATATGCAGGTTTTTAAGCAGTGGTGGTCAGGCATCAAAGTGTGTTTTCAAAACAAGGGTCAACTGTAGTCTTCTTTGTGTTCACCAGCAGTAAACTCTGGCAGAAAGTTCTGGTTGTTCATCCACTTTTGGACTGCAGTCCTGTTCCAGAACCTGAGTGTTGCGTGTGCATCTGTTTTACAGATCAGACTCATCTGTATGCAGACTGCTGGTTCCTTGTCTCTCTGGCATGCACTCCGACTTCAAAGGAAGCTCCCAATTAGTTGACTCTTACAACATGCTTCTGGGTAGGCAGTGGGTTTATTCCCCCCCCCCCCCATAATAGGGCCTCAGGAACCCACACGGGGAGTCAACTGTAGTTATGCAGAATGAAAAATATAAACAAAAAAAGCTTTCTGAAAAAGAAACACCCCCCCCCCCCCCCCCATGTTTGGAAACTTATGGACCCCTGAATTCTCTGTTAAATTATTGTTCTTTTCTCTAATAACACATTTCCAGAAAATCAACTGTTCCTTCTACAATACACAAGTTCTTAAATGTTCACTTTTAAATTCCTGAAAGCCAAAGAAGATTGAATTTTTTCCTCAGCACAAGTGCACTTTATTTTTGCATAACAATTTAATTATTATTTTGTTTCTGAGATACAGTTTATTTTTTATCCTTTTTATTCAGCTTATCTTTATCATTAAAAGCTTGGTTTTACTCCTCTTAATGTCCCTTCATTCTATCTTGATCCATAGGCCTACACCGTAATGCATGCAATACTCAACATTCACTTGAGAATTATAGCATAACAAGTAGAGATAAATTAGCAGAAGCCTTTGCTAAAAGTTTAATACACTGTAACTTCAAGACATATTTAACAGACTGAGCCCTTGAAATCACAGGAACTCTGATAAAGTATAAATCGCTCACCATTAAAAAAAACCTTGAAGCCTTGAATTAGATTAGTGATCTTTCTACTACTTATCTCTCACCGTCAATACTAACCTTCTAGCCTGTAGACCCTTACAGACATTACAAGGATGTCTTGCATTCTCATAAAGACAGCTGTGATTTCTGATTTTTTTCTTAGTGTTCCCTGGCTGTAAACTCCACTGAAACATTCTGGTTGTTCATCCATTCCTGGACTTTAGTCTTGTTCCAGACTTCTGGACTTTGGTCTTGTTCCAAAACTTCAGTTTTGCATGAACATCCATTTGACAGATCTGGCTTATTTGAATCGAGGCTGCTGTTTCATTGCCTCTCAAGCAGATGTACTCTGACTTTGAAAGCAAACACTCCTATTTATTTTCCTTATACAACATGCTGGTTGTGGACTGGGGGTCTTCCAACCCCCTCCCCCCCCTTTCAAAAAGGGCCCTGGAACCCACATGGGGGAAATGTGATTTAATCTTCTTCTTCTTCTTCGCGTTCACCAACTGTTCACTCTGGCAGAAAGTTCTGGTTGCTCGTCCACTACTGAAATGCAGGCCTGCTCCAGAACCTGAGTGTTGCGTGTGCATCAGTTTTACAGATCTCATTCTCTTGAATACAGATTATTGGTTCCTTGCCTCTCCGGCAGATGCACTCCGACTTCAAAGGAAGCTCCCCAATTAGTCGACTCTTACAACATGCTTTTGGGGAGGCAGTGGGTGGGTCTATTCTTGTTTACCCCACAATGGGGCCCCAGAACCCACACGGGGGATGTGATTTAATAAATGTTTTCTATAATTAGTATTTAAATGAAAATGTGACTTTTAAAAGTAAACTTTTGTCCCGGAAATCATCCTAAAACACTTCATGCACAAATGGGTAAAATAACAAACAAGACACACACAGTACCTCATCTAATAATACAATTGCTGGAGCCTTAAGCAGAGTTCTCGCTATGGCAACTCTCTGCTTCTCTCCACCACTAAGCTTGAGTCCTCTTTCACCTACCAGTGTTTCATATTCTGTTCAAATGAAAGAAAACAAGGTGAATATCTATATTTAAACTGAAAACAAATCCAAGTTATACAATAAGTTTAGCAAAAGAAATACATTTCTCCAAGAAAAATAATATACTAGCTCTCTTCTGCCAAGCAAACAGGACAACAGATACAACATAACCAGTGACCTACCACTTTGAGGACATCACTTTTACCTTTCACTAATGGGATTTCACTAAAACTTTCTAGTTCATCTTTACAGATTGGTACCTGTTTCCTTTTCTTCCATTATAAAATTGCACATGGCCCACTTAAGTTCATGCTTTAAATACTGTCCTTTATTCTTTTTGTTTCATTCTCTTTCTTTCTTTCTCTTTCTCTCCACACATCCACCCAAAAACACACACACATATATTCCTAATGTAGTTATTTGAGAAACATTTCCTTTCTTTTAAGTGTTGTGTTTTATTTTCTGATGAAGGCAACAGACTGCAATGTCCTCAGCATGTTTATTGCAAATGGTTCTGTAAATCTAAAATAGGCTTTACATTTTTCCAAACTGAACTGTCTGTAACATGATTCTAAATATGTTATTCCTCATGTCTTATTAAATGTAGCACTAGCTTGGCCAAATCATGGCAGGCTCTCTACTCCATAAACTTGTTCATGAATGGTTGGCTTTTACAGCCAAAGTATTCTATGGGAGGAGGTAGCCTCTCACACCAACCTTCCTTAGCAGATTCTTATGACATGTATGGTATTTTACAATGTTATGAATTAGCTAAAAATTATATGGAAACAGCTGAGATGTGGTTTTAGAATGAACGAACGAACTTTGTTTTCAAAGGGTTTAATTATGAGAATACTTTGGACAGATAAAAAAAAAAAAAGAGTAAAAATGATGTCTGGAAAAGAACAACACACACTTGGCTTTTAAGGAGAACCGATTGCCCGCATCAGAAGGAAACAAAATGATGTTTTTGGGTCATGTAATAAGAAGTAGAAAACTGAGGTACACCATGACACTGGGGAAACTGAGGTACACCTTGACACTGGGGAAGCTGAAGTGCAAAAGAGGCACAGGGAGACCAAGAGAGAAGATGCTGGACAGTTGGACATCATGTCACTGAAAAAAAAAATCTGTGTTAGAAATTACTGAAAGTATTATAAACAGAAGGTCATGTGTATATACAACTACCAATGCTACCTGGCATGGACTATAAGAATAATTCTTATAATTTGCTTCCTTTATGGAAGCTGGTAACAAACTGGGGGTATAGTGTTAGTCCTATATTTTACGGACCAATTGTTCTGTGATGTGGGGTCAACATCATGCTGGTAGCCTTTACTTTCCAGGACTTTATCTGGTACCCATTTTAGACCGGGTCAACCTGGCAGCCACGGCATTGATTGTAAGAAAAAAATATTTGATTCAACGTGGATTTGAGCCTATAACTTCTAGCCTGCAAGGCGAGTGTTTAGCTGCTATTACACAGCAGCTGCCAAGTGATACGTAATATTGTTCTAAAAAAAGCTTTTAAGTTAGCTTAAACATTCCATTTGAACTGTGCATACAAATAAATGTACATTTTACAGAAAGTTTTATCGTAATAATGTAAACTACATTCCGCAACTGTTCACAAAAACTGCATTCCGGAACGGTTCACAAAAACTACATTCTGCAACGGTTCACAAAAACTGCATTCCGCAACGGTTCACAAAAACTGCATTCCACAACTATTCACATGAAACAGAAAATGTATTTACTTTTTGGGAAGGTCAGAATTCTGTCATGAATCTCTGCTGCTCTGGCTGCAGCCTCCACTTCTTCATCAGATGCATTAACATTTCCATATCTAACATTGTACCTAAGATCAAGCAGTCATAAATTGGCATTAACCTATCATAGAAACACACATATTCTTACTGCTTGCTATTCAAGATTCCAGTCAGATGTTACAGGGAATACTATTATATCAAGACATTTCTTACCACAAAAGATTATTCTTTGTTGATAAATTATAGAGGTTTAAAACAATTACA